>JAOQMR010000008.1:3084947-3108326 GCA_027563865.1 Erythroxylum pelleterianum
TGAAACTCTTGCGTGAGACGATCGATTCATGGATCCGAACGGCATCGTACAGTTCAGCCAAAATCCGGCTGAACCACTATTAAATCTTGTTAATATATTTATATGAGGTCTACTTAATTATATGTACGAGATTTAATGAAATAGATAAGAAGATTATAATCGAAACAAAAGACATGTTCCCGCTGTATATTCAGTTAAAGATTTGAAATGGACAATGACAGGAGGCGTTTTCTAGAGAAGTAGGATGAGTCTTAGTCGAAAGTACAGGCTCTTGACGAGTGTTCAATCGAAAGCTAGAAAAAATGGTTGTTGGAAAAAAAATTGATACCATAATATTTAACTAGAGTTGGGACTTGGGAGATGTTAGAAGGATCAAATCATTGTTGGATTAATCACTTCGTACCATATTTTATTAAATCTTATTAATACATTTGTATAAAATCTACGTAAATATATAGATCAAATTAAATAACGCAGGTTGAAATACTATATCAAAAAAATGGATACTTCAACCCCTGCAGAGGGACGGCAGAGGCTTCAAACTTCTAGAATTCTTTTAAATTACTAACGATGGTCTAATTATGAAACGTTTTTGAATTTCTTTTATATACTAATTTTATAATAATTTAATTAAAATTTTAAATTTTAAAACCTTTCTCCTTATCAATTAAAATTTAAGCCAATCTAATTTTTTAAAATTTTTTGTTCATATTTAAAATGAAATGCAGGGCATAAATTAAACTCAAATTCAGATTGGAGCTTATCGAACCTCACCGGTCTAAAATACTTTTTACTTGCTTTGATCTAATCAGATTGGTATAGTTTTATTTGGTCACAAAGACAACACGACCGCGTTTTGATCCGGCAGTCTGGCGGATGGTTAGCTTCAACTTCCACTAGACAATTTACAAGTCGTGATAATATGCGGGACCCCTGGATTAATATCAAATGAAAAGTTGACGCGTGTTAAAACATAAAAAGACTTCAACCTCTTGAAGAAAAGGCAAGGCAGCTTCTCACATCTACTACGTCAACAACACGCTTAAGAAAGTCCCAAATAAAACTTTTTCCCCTCTCCCTCTCTCCCTCTCCGATTTGTCATCGAAAACCCTAATCGCTTAATTCGATTCGATCTTTCGAATCATTTAAGCTATCAACTCTACAGGTTCGTGTCTTAGATATGCTTTTGTTCCAACTATTTGATTGTTCCTGATTCAATAATCGTTTCTTTCTAGTTTCTACTGTATAACAACAGATCGGGCGTCGTCATTATGATTAGAGTTATATTTGATCTTATAACGTTGAATTCGTTTGTGATTTAGGAGATCGGAGGATTCTTTAGTCGGCGAGCTAATAAGCAACCATGTTTAACCGGCTGTTTGGAAAACCCAAGCAAGAAGCCAATGCTTTAACCACGATTGACAAATTAAATGAGGTAAGATTAACATATGACTTCTTTCCTCTCTTTTAATTTGATTGTGATGCTTGTATTTATATGTTATTTCTTTTTTATTTTTCCGCGCCTTAATTATCTCTAGGTTTGCTGCCGATGTGTTCAATCTAAATTGATTTTGATATGGCCGAGAATTTGGGTTCAACTTGTGTTGCGCCTTTGAAAGAAAATGTACTGGAAACTTTTAGTACATAAGTTATATGGGATTTGTGGTCTTTGACGTAGTATTTCGCAGAAGTGAGACCATTGTTCGGTACTTTTTTCCATACCTTATCCAATTAACATGGAAAAGTTGCAACTCTTCGCTCTTGTCTGGTTTTATTTATATGCTTCGGGCCTTTTCTCTTCCAAGACTTATGTTTATTGAGAATCATGCAATTTTGGGCAAGGCTAATGCTTATTTTGCTTTATTTTTTTACTTGATTTGTTGGGCTTTCATTGACACTATTGATCATGTGTTTGTTGTTCTTCTCTTGTAAAACTATATCTAAATTGTTTGCTGTGTGGATTATAGACACTTGAAATGCTGGAGAAGAAGGAAAAGGTCCTCCAGAAAAAGGCGTCTCAAGAAGTTGAAAAGGCCCGGGATTTCACTAGAGCAAAGAACAAGAGGGGTATTGTTTTAAACAAATTCCTTGCTACATGGAAATGTTGCTCGTAAATTTTAACTTCCATATTGATATGGCCAGAGTTTTTTTCTTTATCAGTTATAAAGATTTTCTGTGTCAATGGCTGGGTGACAAATACCTTTGAAATTAAACACCTTTTGTTTTCAGATTTTTATTCTGAATTTCCTGTTTAAGGCATTGTAATTGGTTTCACTTGCCACTTAATTTACATTTTTGCTTCTTCTTTGCTCCAAATCAAATTTATCTGTCATGGTATTCATAGAAGTCTTGCTCTCTTGTCTGTTAAATACTGTTTGATGTTTTCTCTATGCAGCTGCGATTCAATGTCTTAAGAGAAAGAGGTTATATGAACAACAAATAGAACAGCTAGGAAATTTCCAGCTGCGGATCCATGATCAGGTAAGTTTGTATTTCAACCATTTTTTATGGTAACAACTGTATTTTAAGGAAGAAGTTTTTAAAATTGATTATATTTCTGTTTTTGTGACATAAATATCTGTGTGACAGATGATAACATTAGAAGGTGCAAAAGCCACTACTGAAACTGTGGATGCATTGAGAACAGGAGCATCTGCAATGAAGGCAATGCAAAAAGCAACGTATGTGTCATCTATTTGTACTTTTCATCTTCCTAAGTTAATACCTTTCTGTAGGATATATCCATTATATCGTACAACCATGTGGTTTTTACATTAAACATACGTGTTCCTTTTATCATCTACTTTCATCCGCATCCATCATATCCAACTTATTCTGTGAAATCATATTGAAACACTGAGATTTGCACCTCATGTAGGTGCGTGAACTGCATGTAGTTTTATAAACATGTGGTGATTATTGTTAATTGGGCAATGAATAAATTTCAGGAACATTGATGATGTGGACAAAACTATGGATGAGATCAATGAGCAGACTGAGAACATGAGACAGATTCAAGAAGCATTATCAGCTCCCATTGGTGCTGCAGCTGATTTTGATGAGGTCATTGTTATTAATTGATGCAGCTGGATTATTTTATAATGCAATTTACTTCAAATTGAGCTTTTTTTTAGTGCTTTAACCTTATTCGTATTTTAGGATGAATTGGAGGCAGAGCTAGAAGAATTAGAAGGTGCTGAGTTGGAAGAGCAGCTTCTTCAGCCAGCAACAACAGCTCCAGCAGCCCCAGTGCAAGTTCCAGCTAGGCAACCAGCTCGTCCAGTTCCTCAAAAGCGTACTGCTGAGGAAGAGGAACTTGCTGCCCTACAAGCTGAGATGGCACTCTGAAAAGGTATGGATTTTTAGCCTTTTGTAACTGTATTTGCAATTTCTTTTAGTTTTGAATATGAAGCTTTTTTTCTTTCCAAAGATCATTTAAGCCTTATTGTCAATTTTGATGAAGATAAGCCATTTCTTTTATCAATTTAAACTTTAATGTTGAGTTCTGGAAATATTAGCAAAGCTGTAGCTTTTAGCTTTTGTGCTCCTTGCTCCCAGTTTTAGTGTTTCTAGTTTGATTTGTTGTTGGACAAACGCAGGTGTTATTATTGGAAGTGACAAAGGGCTCATCCAAAGATTGCCAATGTTGTACAAAGGATCACCAACTACTCTTTCGAAGGCGTTCCTTTGTGCGTTGAACAATGTACATAAAATATTGGGTGAACTAAACAAAGTCCCCTTCAATATTTGTACCGTGCGTTTGGAGCTTTGAGTTTGCCATCATTTTTCTTTTGTCCTATTACAGAAGTTTCTGTTCCGTGGGGTCTTCATAGCTAATGTTATCTTCTACTCTATATTTTACCTACCAACTTGGTAAGTCAGCACTGCTTGGTGAATAAACCGACGTTTCTTTTTGGGTTCAATATGCTTTTCGTTTTACCTTTACTAATCAAATGTGCATTTCTTGGAGAGTTGTGTGCGCTGTATCAATGATGGGTGTAGGATTGGGATAACATAGGTTTTCTGCTTGAAGTTTAGGTTGGGTTCGATTTTCATTCTCTGCACTTGCAAGTGGAAGAAAAGATCCTAGAACAGTATAATCTGTTGAAGCTGAAATCTATACTGCGGCTTTCACGAAAAAAAACTAACAGCTTTAAATCGTGAATTTGCCGACCGACCTGATCATCAAATATAATTCATCGTTTCCAAAATGCGCCAAATGCATTTCAGAAACTGAAAAAACGGCGAATAAAAAGTAAACAGATGAGAAATAATTAACCATACTTTCAGATTGAGGGGAACTTTAGGTGATATGGCATGAAGTTTGGCAAGTGAAAGGCAATGATCACATCATCAATACAAGATTCTATCGTTCGCCACAAATTTAACAAAAGATATGTCACAGAGGAAATGCCACATTATTGTAGGGCTTCGTGAACCAGTTAGAAAATGTTTCTGGCGAACCTAAGCCATGCGTGCACCACAATGCACACTATCCTCATGTAAGATCGCAATAACGATTGAAAGCGTAGAAATCATTCGTCCCACTTTGGTATCTGGTCAAGTCTACGATTGCCTTTTTGCCCGGACAATGGCTGCAATCTTCGAGTCTTATATTCAATGGACTAATACGTGATCACTCACCAGGAATTGTTTTTCTATTCAGCTCCTTATCTGTGCAGAGTGGACCTGAAGAAGATCGTTGACAAACTTGATTCAAATTTTAAAGCACCAACGCAGAACACTATTGAACTAAGCACAGAGAAAAAGGGAGAGATTGACAAACAACATAGTGAGTGGAGATCCACTGTGATTTATGAATGGAACACATATTTTTTCTAATGGCTAGGATGTGCCACTTTTTGTAATGGTTGTAAGTATTATGAATACGTATACAGAAAAACAAGTCTATATCGCCTAAGAATTCCCTTCGGCTATCTGATCACCAGTTGAGGCTGATGGAATCATTGGCAAAAGTTCCAAATAGTCGAAGTCATCTGTTATTCCTATCTGCAATTTGATAGAAAGAGCAAAATGTCAGCATCTAGACAAAAAGAAACAAATTCTAAAGGAACATATAGTTGTTTTTGTATATATGTATATTTATCTGCATGCAGGGACTAAGATAAAAGTGAATCCAGTGTAAGTTTCAAGAGATAGACAATTATGCATCCAACCCTGTTTAGCAAACCCCTCTACACTGTCAATGGTAATAAATCCTGTCTAGCAAAGACTTTAATTTTCTTGGTTGGTTTACCAAGCTACTGTGAATTGAAACTATCAAGCAGATTATGTAAAATGTCAAGATGGATGACTGCGAACAAGAACTTGAATACACCAGTCAGCAGAGCTAGCAATGATTGTGACATAAGAGATAGAATTAACTGTGTGGGCAAGTTCTAAATAAAGGCATTTGACATGATGGAAGACAATAAAACCTACTTCCTTATACATGTTTTCCAGCTGTTCTTTGGCCTCAGGAAAGTTATTTGAGCACCACTGTCGTAATGTGAAGATGTTATCTGCAGGGTTAATTAACTTTATAAAATGCTTGAGTTCAGACTTCCATTGAATTGGACAGGAGAATTATAATATGTAGATGGTAAAACCTGTCCATCTATTCGCTGCTCCATGGGCAACTTCAATAGCTGTCTCTGCATCATACAATTGAGGAATCAAAATGAGCTTATTTATTATTTTTAAGTGTCCATTCTCAGAGTTATGAAAGGTGATCAAAATGCATAAGATAAGATTAAAATCATTTGAATAAACATAAGAATAAGGGCAGCTCCTTAACTCATTGCTTCAAAAGTAGCAGGATCATTGTCTGCATAGTGGCTCATCTCCTCCTGATCAATTAGACCAATTAGAATCAGAAATTCTTGTTGATATCAACTTTGGTAGATGAAAATGACTGTGTTTTACCTTCAGTTCGTTATGCTTTAACTCAATGGATTTCAGCTCAGCTAAGGCATCTTCACGTTCTTCCTATTAAAAATTCATGTTAGATGAACAGCCTGAAGAGTATCTAAATATCGCCAAATCTCGTGAATTTAATAAACCTTGTCATACTCACAGAATCTTCACGGCCCTTCTTTAAGGCATTGCACTGATCAATAAGTTCTGCATGCCGCTTTGTACTGCTTTGTAGATCAGACTCAAGTTTGCGATATACATTTCTCAACTTTTAAATTAAACAAAAGTGTTTCAGAAGAACTATTGAAAACTTGTGGAAAAATATTCGAAAATAAGGCATCTGACCCATACCTGATTTCCAGCACAGCTGGGAAGACTCCAAAAGTATACCTGAAGATTCAAAATTATGAGCCCAATCATATGCCAACATAGCTTGTTGGATGGGACACCAGAAAAGAAAATTTACATGTTTGCAAACACACAAATGCAAGCAGGACTGAGTTTGCAACATAGCCCATAAGCACATGGTGAATTAAATCTAACTTAAGGATTCAACATGAAAAGGTTACTCACTGAAGTTCCTATCTTATCCTTTAAAACAAGGTCATCATCCACTAAACTCTGGACAACATCTTTCACAGATTGACTAATCACGCCTTTCTTTGGGCCCAACTTCTCTAATTCCTTGAGCTGAAAAAAGGAAACAAACTGTATGAATTGAGGATTTCCCAAAGGACAGAATGCTTAAATTATACAAAATTGAATATGAAACTTCAAACTCATGATGGTGTATACTAAATTATTTTCATTTGTTCGTTGGTTGGTTAAACATGATGAAGTGGTTCAAACATCACTCTACAAGGATGCATCGTTTAGGATACAGGAGTGACTGAAAAATTATTGTCAAAAGAGTAACAGGTTTTCCCTTGTCAATCATAGTAACATTCTGTCGGACTAGGCAAAGACCAGTAAGCCATAGTCAATTAAACATCACTACATAAACCACATAGCACTTAAAAGGGAGTCCATGCATATCATTGAGCAAAGACATGTAACCTTTTTCTTGTTATTAACGAAATAAATGTAGCAATCGGTTGAAATAAATATTCAATTGCAGTCATGATCATCTTTTTCCCCATAATTTCCAATTTCTAGCAGACAACAGAAATGCAACAACTCAACGAAGACTAGTAAAACTGTAACTGAAAGACAAATTGTGCAACAAAAGGCATATATATATATATACACACACACACACACACACATATAACGTAAACTTACGAGGAAGAAGTCCTGCGATTCGTAAAATATCTGAAGAATCTTCTCACGCTTTTCTTCCAAGGACAGTCCTCGTTTCTTAGACTGCGTTCAGATTCAATCAAAAAGAGAGACTAAGCTCGGGAACAACTCGCCATCACAGATTTTCCAGTACATTACACTATCAACTGATTTACCACATAAATTAAACAGAGAAGAAACGGTTGCCACTTGAAAACGGAACCAAGGGGTAGGGGTTTGAGAGAAGAGAATACCATGAAGGATATCGAATACGAAGTCGTTTCACCTTATTGTTGAACAAGAAGAAGAAGAAACAGCTGCGTGAATAACACAAGTGAGTTTCACTCTCTCTTGATGGGAAATTTTTGTATGCAAGAAGCTTCCAGCGTTAATGTTTCCACAGGTCCACCGCCTCACTTGGCGCCAAGACTTGCCTCTCTGTTCATTTTTGAAAACATCCTCTTCTTCTTTTTCTTTTTTCATAATATTAACATTTTTTGTAATATTAAATGTGTTTTATTTTTCATTAAGAATGTGGAATGGTTACGGCCAAGCCTGTACAAATTAGTCAAACATGTTTGCTCTAATGGGTTAAATTTATAAGTTCAAAATATTTGGATAAATTTTGAATTAAAAACTAAATTCAAAATATTTGGATAAATTCAATACGTATTTATCTATAGTGTCTACTTATATATCTATATTTTTATTTATACATATTTATCTATAAAATTAATATTATTTTTATGTCTAATTTATTATTTATTTTTATTTTTATTGGTAATCTATTATTTATTCTATTTTTTTCATATGATAAGGATAAGACTAATTAATACTAGACGTTCTCAAACTCGATTAATCTTTACATTAGCCATGTATAGTAAACAGTGGATTGTCTTAGTTGTTAGCTAATTATATTAGTGGTTAGCTGATAGCTGATATAATCAGTTAATTTGACCAGCAAATAACATCAATTGTTTATTAAAGATGTTTGGTAAAATTAACTGTTTAATATTAACTGTTGATGGCATGACTTTAAAAAATTATAAAGGTATGAATATTATATTTCTTAATATTTCGTTAAATATTCTTATAAGATTTTAGATTGTAGATATTTAATTTTACAAAAATTAAGTTTATAATTTTAATAAAAATATAATAATAATAATAATCTAACTTTAAATTTTCTATTAATATGAATGATGCAGCGAACTACGTTATATTAGTATTTTTTATATAATATGTGTGAATTTTATCATTTAATAAATTAAAAGTATCTATAATTATAGTATGACACAGATACTGTATGTATCATAATTCAAAATTTATGAAAAGAGGACATAATTAATTTTTTACCTATTAATTTTTGACTGATCATCCAAAAAATTCCTATTACAGAGACTTTCGAAATTAACTTATTGGGGTTAAATAAGTTAACCAATAAGCTATTTATTAAACAAATCAATAATTTTTTAAAATGGTCAACAAAAATTAACTCTTAGTCAATAAGCTAAATGTGTTTGTCAAACACCACCGTTGAATGAATCCACCAAAGCATTGGGTTAACTGCTTGGTGATTTACAATCAGTCAATATACGATCGCCATCACTCAGGATACCTTGAACAATGCCAACGAAGGATCACTATTGCTAGTCTTAAGTTGGGCTTAAATTTCTCCTGCTTTTAAAATTTGTGACGAAGAAAAAAATCACGAGAGCGAAGAAAAGTATAAGGAATCAAAAGGAACCAAGAGGAAAAAGGTGAGTTGAAACTAAGCACAAACATATCTTACAATTAGACTTCTTCAGTGAGGTACTCAGTGAGGTAGGATTTTGCGGTCGATATTTTTTTAGGTGTTTTAGTTTTTTGATTCGAAGAAACCAGTAAGTAGGTCAATCAGCACACCTCTTTGAGTATCTAACTAGCACACTACCTCACAAACGGAATAAGCGCACGCACCTCATTATTGAGGGCCCAACTAGTTCTCTACCTAAAAGTAAAATCTCAGCTATCCCAAACTCTTACAAGAGAAGCTAGTATGAAATTAAACATGGGACCTAACCGAAGCAAAATCCCGCTCTTAACCATCAAGTCACACCCCTTGAGACCTTTAGGTATATATTATATAAATATTTTTTAAAAATTTAAGCGTTAATAAACATAATTCTAGTCACGTGAATGGTAATATGATTGTTATGAAATTTATAATTTATTATTTGTAAATATTTAATCATTTAAAACAAAAATATTTTACATTTTTATATTTTGTATTTGCAAACAAAATCAAAAACAAAAAACAAAATAAATTTTTGTTAACTTCTTTATCAACTTCTCTCACATCCCCTGAGGGTGGTAGAGTTGGGGGAGGATGATGAGACTAAAAGGTTCTGTGTTTAAATCTCCCTATTTATACTTTCTTGATTGAACCTGTCGTACAAGATTTGCCTAATACGGAGTACTAGATTAGCATGATTTGCAGGTTATTACGTCAATACAAAGGTTTACCTAATACGTATCCAAAAGATAATGGTCGTAAGTTTCTCCGTTTTAAAAATAAAAACTTCTCTCACGTCTTTTTTCTTGAAAAAATTATAAACACTAAATCAACATCAATTACTTTTTAATAACATGTAATTGATAAAAATATATTAAAATAATAATATTTATCTAATATTAAATATGATAAAAATAATATAAAATTTATAAAATTTCAAATATTATCCATATATTCAATGAGAAATCTAAAAAATTACATGTATATTTATTATTAACTAAAGTTAAAATTTATAAAATTTTATGTTATAAACTTAAAAGTTGTGTTTAAAAAAAGTTTAATGTACTTTTTATCACAGAGAATATGACAAGTTTTGAAGTATATAAAAACACTATTTGAAGTCAATTACACTTCTTGAATATTTTTTATAGATTTATATTATATTTTAATTATTATATAATTAATTTTAACATTCTAGAATTTTAGAATTAATTCATTTTTATAAAATATATGAATAATAATCATAGTAACGTTATTGTAAGTACATATTTTTTAACAAATACAATAAAATTTCACAAAATAAATGTTTGAAATATTTTTACATCAAACTTTATTTTTAACATATATTAATTTATAATATATAATATTTTTGTTCACATAATTTTATTGTCCGTACAAAACTAAAAATGCAATATATTTTAATTTAAATCATTAAATATTGACAAAATTTTTAAAAAATAAGTTTTCATAACATCCACACCAACATTCACGTGATTTGTCACTTATCATGGTTAATA
The DNA here is from genome assembly GCA_027563865.1 of Erythroxylum pelleterianum. Lineage (NCBI taxonomy): Eukaryota > Viridiplantae > Streptophyta > Magnoliopsida > Malpighiales > Erythroxylaceae > Erythroxylum > Erythroxylum pelleterianum. The sequence continues at coordinate 3,095,433 of JAOQMR010000008.1, forward strand.
GTGTTGTGACTAACATCTAATAAAAATTTAATGGAGTTATGTTTGAAAGCTATGTTTTGAAAATCGGTTCGGACCGATCGGTTCGACCGGTTTGATTGATGATCAGTAGGCTATTTAGTCCGGATGACCCTTAAAAATCAGTTTTCAATTTAACCAGTACGAACCGATCAATTGAATGGTTAAACCGGAACTGGTCGAACCGGTTAGTTACTGATTCAATGGATTTTTTATTTGTTTATTTTGTTTTTTTTTCATATGTTTTTTAATTCTTTCAAAAGTAAAACTCACTTGTTCTTCAGAAATCTAACAGAAGTATATAAATTTATATTGTTTGGTATATTTTTTATTTTTTAATATTACTATTATTATATATAGTTATTGCACAATTATGACGTCACACCAATTCGACTGGTGGTCGAACCGGTTAAATCGGTGATCAATAAAGCTTCCGGTTTAACGTCCGATCTGAGTTTCAAAACCTTGTTTGAGAGTGTAAATTATGTCATTTATAAATATTAAAGTGTAAATTGATATTATAGACATGGTCGTTCTTGACGTTTTATAGGTCTCGAACAAAGTAAAAAGAAAGCTTAAATAAATCAACAATATATAAATATATTTTTTAAAGCGTATTTTTGATATTAAAGAGACTACTTTAAGCCCCTCGTAATTAAAATTTTTAATTAGTTACATTAATTCTTAATATTAAAATTAAGAGAACAACTAAAAATAATCAAATGAAAAAATGTAAAGAAAGAAACTAAGCGTCTTGTTCTTTATGAGTATTAAGAATAAATCGAACTCTACTTTACCTTATTTTGTTCTTTATAAGAGTTTAAAACGGGTCTTATTTTACCTCATTTTATTCTTTATGAAAATCAACATTGAATCTTATTTGGCTCTTTATATGAGTTGGTGTTAGGCACATGTCTTGCCCTTACCCAAAGTTGAGCCTGATTATAGATAATAACTAGAGCTATTTAGACCTTATGTAAAGCATTAGGGAGTGTATAAAAAAAACCATAATAATCAGAATAGCGTTCGCGAGATAAAAAAAAATTAATAGTGTCGTAAAGAAATTTTGATATCAAATTATGACGCGAATTATTACCAATAATAATGACCAAAATTATCTTAAACTTTAAGTAAAATGGGCGTGCTCGGTTCATAGTTTTAGAAAACATCAACGAGTTTTGAAATGAAAAACGTTAATTGGTTTATATATTATCATTGCATAAACAGTATCTTAATATATGGGTTTTGAGGAATACGTTATATGGCGCGAATATCAGAAGAATAAAAATCATTCTTCAAGCGTCATGGATGTGAAATTGTGATATTGTCTATCATGTCCGTGAGAAATTTGTCACAGGCGTGACAAGTGTCATGGGTTGTGACACTTATTTTTTGTTTTTTAATAATATAATATAATTAATTGGAATATATTTAAATTAATATAATTAATTAGAATGTATAAAAAATAACAATTTATAATAAAATAATATAATTAATTAAAAATACTAAATTACAATATATTAAATTTTGATATAAAAAATTTAACAAATTTTTATTTTTTCCTTTTTAGCAATATATTAACATTAAATAAAATTAATTAGAATATGTTGAAATTTGATATAAAATTTAACAAGCTTTTATTTTTCTTTTTTAGCAAAACAATATAAAAATATAATTAATTAAAATATATTAAAATTTGATTTAAAACAAAATTTTAACAAATTTGTATTTTTTTCTTTTTTAGCAAAAACTATAATTAACATTTACCAAAAAACAATATAATTAATTATAATATATTAATATTAAATATAATTAATTTTATTTTTTTCTTTGTTAGCATAACAATGTAATTAATTATAATAAATTAAAAATAAATATATTAAATTTTGAAATAAAACAAAATTTTTATAAATTTTTATTTTTTTCTTTCTAGCAAAACAATATAATTAATTAGAATATATTAAAATTGGATATAAATTTTTTAAAATAACATATTTTTCATAATTTTTAAAAAACCAAACAAATGAATGACAACAACAAAAATAATAATAATTATTTTTTATTTTAATCAATTATTATAATTATAATAATTATATTCAATTTTATTCTTAACGATATTCATCACCAATTTTATTACCATAATTGTAGCGTCCCAAATTAGGGGTTAGAATATTAACGAAATTTAGTGCGATTTATGCATGTTATTTGCATATTAAATATTTGTTTAATTGTGCATAAGTATTTTGGCATGCATTCATGACATTTTCCGGGTAAATTGATTTAGTTAAACTTCGGATTGATTCGGACAGTATTAGTATAATTTTAGTATATTTTTATTAATTTTTGTATACTTCAAATATTTTTAAAAATTAATGGTGAATTTATTTTGAGTTAACAATTTATTTTCCGATCTCATTTGTTTGAACCAGCCGCTCATTTAATAGCTAAATCGCAACTTCCGCCATTCCTTCTATTAAGTCGTTGTCTCGCATTTGAAAATTATGTTTGCTATCACCGGCACTTATGACTCACAGTGGTGGCGCAGCCACCCCGACAAGAAGTCAATCGAATGGGGAGATCGCTTGTTTAGCTTGTTTTGGGGACACTAAACAATTTCTCCAAAGTCATTTTACCATTGTTTTCTCGCAAGCTTTCTTGACTCGATTGTTGACCAAGATCGAAAAGTTGGAACATTTTCATTCTCTGCCTTTATTTTTGGCCACAGGTCCCACAAGCTTCTAATAGAATAAGCTTGAATGAGATCCGAGGAAATCTTGTTCAAGCTAATTCCTCTTTATACACATTTTAATATTGCCAAGTAGAGGGTGTCGTTACCCCTCAGGATTCATTTGGCTGCTGATATTCTGCAAGGTCGAGATATCCTGACGTTTCTTTGATTATATTAAGTTATGAGTTAATAGGATCATGAATGTAAAATCCAAAACCTGTAGTTTATGATGACTCCGACTCGGGAAGAATTTTCAAGGAATATACAAACACATGCACAGAAGAGAGTCGTTGATTGCCACCTCAGATTGTGCCATTTTTCTTATCTTTGAATGGTGGAAGAGCCAATGCGTGTTTCGTGACTACTGACTTTCAGAAGCAAAGCAAACATTGGTGACATCAAGCAGGCTCGTATGTTTATCAAAGTTTCACTTTAACCACCTGAGCAAACACTGAACCAAGTCTTCACCTGCCAAGCTTCTAAAACAAGCATAGAAACTAAAACACCCACATGACTGGTTCATTATTTCGTATGTACAATCCCCGGAAATTCAAAAGCACGTTTTCACAAAGTTATTGGTTTTACCGTCAACAAAAAGCAATGTATAGTTTAAAACGTTTTGATTCTAATGCCAGCATAGCCATATCCTCTTTGGCGTCCTTCACTGATTCAAGTCCCCTACAATTTGTGGGATACCTGATAAACAGTTCCGGAAAAAGATTATTCTTTTGTTATGTTTTTAGAAAAGATAAGAGAGCTGATCAACTCGCTTCACTGCCCTTTTCTTGATCAGTTTAACTTAGAAGATCATACAAGGACTCAAATCCAAACTCCAGTGCAATTTCATCCTGCTGGACCATAGTCCCACTGCTGGACCATGAAGTATTTTGGTTCTGTAAAGCTGAACAAGACGTGACAGAAAGACCTGAAACTTCATGGAGTGATGATGGGCTGCAGCTGTTACATCCACTACTTGTGCCAAGATTGGGAGGACATTGGCTTTGGTCCCAAGTGAGACGCTGTGGTTCGTAGTGCTGCTGGTAACTGATCACCTCCATCAAGGGTGGCAAGGTACTCGAGCTTGTGGCAAAAAAAGGTGAATTTCCAGGATCACAGTGTCCAAATTCTGGAGTTGAGGAGGAAATTTGGACCAAATCGGTATCACTGATGTTGTTAATGGTTATAACTTGATAGTTGTCACTGTAATGAGTTTCCCTGTTACTTCTGTTCCCACCAATATGTCCAACCGCTAGTTTTTTTTTCAATTTGGTATTCCAGTGGTTCTTCACATCATTGTCAGTTCTTCCTGGGAGCTTGGAAGCTATAACAGACCACCTAATGAAAAGAAAGTGAAACTATTACACAAAGGGATTTTTGTCTGTATGTAGTAAATTGATATACATTTGAAAAGACTTGCCTACTCCCAATGCTCCTGTAGAGGGTGCATATAATTTTATCTTCTTCTTCTGTGAAACCTCCATGTTTGATGTCTGGTCTGAGATAATTCAACCACCTCAAACGACAACTCTTCCCACATCGCTTCAGACCTGAAACATGCAAACACTCGAATAGTATAACGTTTCACTGAAACGGAGAAGATCAAATTTAATCGCACGTTCATAAGCTCATATGTACACGTACAGTAGTGAAAGAACAAGACGGAGAGTGGAGCAAATCTTATACGCATGCATAAGTAGTGAAAATTCAAGCTCTTGAAACAAACTCTTACATATATGTATATAGGATCAGATGATAGAGATAAGCTGTACTTTAGAGGATCAGAGTATAGAATTAGTGAAGAAAGCGTGAGAAACTGAAGACCTGCTTTGCCAGGTAAAGCGATCCAATTGCCAGCGGTGCCATGTTTTTTAAGATATTCCTTGAGAGCGGCATCTTCTTCAGGAGACCAGGGTCCTCTTCTCACGTTAGCTTTGTCACAACATGGAGTTCTTCCCATAGCAACCCAAAATTCCAATACTATGCCTGAAGCAGGAGGAGATACCTTAAGGTACGGAACTATTGTTGAAGATCAAGGAGCACCAAATGACCATGTGCATCCAGGTTTTTAAAGTTGGATAAGAAATTTTAAAAAGCTTGACTTTGTCTGACCGCCTCCATTGATTCCAAACTAAGGTTATTAAATAACGAGTTATTGCTAGTCTGACGTGAAGAAAAATGGAGCTTTTCTTTACTTTTAAATTATTAATGACAAGAACAAATTTCTTAACCTCACCATTGGTGAGTATTAGTAGTTAATATCATAAATAACAAAATAATAAATAAATTTTATTTGATTGTGATAATTACTAATTTTCGTTACAATTGATATTTATCCTTCAATTATCTTAATACCGGGAGTCTTGTGTACTGAAATTATGGTCAGCTCATAATATCGGGAGTTTTGTGTATTGAGATTATAGTCGTTGTTGTTGATAAATATTAATAATTAGTATATGATAGTTATATAATTAATTTCAAATGACAATTATCATGATTACAAAACGTTTTTCTATTATCTATGATGACCAAATGACGCGTTCATACTTAGTTGGTCACTTAAGTAATAAACAATATGCTAGATGACGACGTTTTGAAACCTTGCTCAATACTCTAGATACCTGGTACGAAAGAGTGACCAGTCAACGCTAATGTTCAAAGCAGGGCATGGCAGATTTTTCCTGAATATACACCATCACGTAAGCAAATGTGAAGGAGCTGTGCTCCCACCACACATCTATGGTAAGTAATTTTAAACGCGTTTTCTAACCTTAGACCTTCAGGTCCTGGAGTCACTTGGCTGGGCAATGCATTGTAGTTTCGTAACAAGTACCCTGTAGAAAAGAGAGGAAGGAATCGATGGTGTAATCGCTTTCCCCTCCCTAAACTAATGATTTCAACTTTACGAATTTTCAACATGTGGAATTGGAATGTCTCCGAAAAATAAAATAAGATAAGATAGAGCTCACTTTTAATTTTTGTAAAAATTAATTTTTTTACTTTATTCTGAACTTGGAAAATGTTAAAACCCCTTGTTGCTATCATTTAGATGTGTATTGGGTAAATTTTCGGATTGACGCAATAGCCTGTAAATTATATCAACTTGGTATTTCATGCTAGGCAAACCCTATATGATAAGCTCAAAAAAAACGTAAATAGTGAGATTCAAACACCGATCTTTTTAATTATATACTTCGTATTCCACCAACTAGATAAGTCTTATGGCATGCGTCACCAGTAGAAACATCAGCTTTAACCCACACGCGTTTCTTCCGCGCCTATTGAAATTTGTACCAAAGACTCTTCCTAGTTCCTGCTGCTTCATCAATTCTTCGAACATCATATTATGATTTTTAAGGAAACAGAAGACATTAAAGCTAAATGATGTCTCTGACTGATTACTTGCTCGGAAACATCTCAAACGATAAGATGAAAAAGCATGGAAGGTCACAAGATTATGCAAATTGAGTTCTTAATCGAACTTTCAAATAATACGTCGGACTTACCTAACAAGCATATCCATTCACGTCACTTAATAGATATTCCTTCTTTCAAATTCGAGGAAGGCAATCAAGTCCTCGTAAATTTTGAGGATAAATGTAACGATTTCAATGATAAATATAAAACGTACTAATAAGTTTTTAACATATTCGAAATTTAATAGATAAATCCTTAATATTGTAACATTGAATAAATTTTTATAGTGTAAATAAATTCTTAAAAATTATTAATTATAATTTTATCATTATATTATGATTTAAAAATTATTTCATTAATGGATATTAATATTAAACATTAATTTATTAATGACTAATCATTAAAGATTTAATTATACATTTATAAGAATAAAAACACTAATAGTCCATCATTTCATTTTTTTTACTAAAATTTTTTATATTGCAATAATCTAAAAAAATTGTATTTTATGAAAAATTTCAAAATCAACCCATTTATTAAATTGTCTTTAATTTAAACTCAATAATAATAGAGTATGAAGTGAATTACTAAGTAAAATCTCTTTAGAATTAGAGATGACAATAGGTTCTTTACCCATTTTTTTAAAATAATTTTATTAAAATTAAAAGTATAAACAATGTTTTTTTTAATTCGGTCCAGATTTGGTCAGTCCATGCTTAGGGTTGCTCGAGACCTAACTCTTTTAAGCAAAATAATGTTATTTTACTATAAAGAATTGGATCTTAAGTCAGATTGAGTCTGATCTTAACTTATAAATCGGCTCATTAAAAAGGGCTAAATTTAGAATCATATTATCAACCCATTGCTATTCTATTTAGAACAAACTCATTTACATATCATAATACTCGTCACACTTTATCTTCTGATACTCATCTACTTAGCATAATACTTATTTTAAGGTTGAACAAAGATAAGCCCAATCCATTATCAAGCCTCTCAGTCTCAGAGTTTCCCGTTTGCTTTCACTTACAAAGCCCAATACCCCGTGCGTGTCGGGGGGCGATAGAAACAGATCCAAGCCTTAATTCGGTACTAAATGGGCTTCTTCTCCGGTCAATGAACCCATCTTGTATCAGCATAATTCTCCAATCTTTCAATGTCTTGTGGCCCTTCGAGTTCTATGGATTTCCGCCTCTTCAACAACTCAGACCCCAATCTGTAAATCTTGGGTTTCAACCGAGCATTCACTCCCAAAGACCAGGCTTTCCGATCCGAAACCAGAACATGGTATGAGAACAGTATTACTGGACAGAACACACAGAATAAGATGATAAATCAGCTAGAGAATTTAGAGAAAGAGTTGTGGGAAGACAACGACGAGGAAGGGGATGCGACTTCGATGATTACAAACAACAGCAGCGAGTGATCGGAAACCATGAACGGTCTGAACAGCGTTTCGAGTTCTAACCCATTAACTCAATCCCCGATGTCACTGTCCTCGTCCTCGTCCACACAACATTGGTGACGAATCCAATACCCTTTTTCGAAACAGGCTGTTGCCGAATATGCATCGACAATTTCACAGGGACAATCAAAATCTATATGTGTTTTTGAATCCCAAAAGGAGTTCCGACTTCCGAGGAGAGACCTTTGAATTACTTAAAATTATAACAAGGAACATTACGGGTGGATCCATCTTTTTGTTTTAGACTTGGTTTAACGGTTGCTAACCTTGTAGTCCTTGAAGCTTTGAGTTGAACAACCAAATAATGGAGATTAGCGAAAACATATTCTGATGATTAAACGGGTGCCGGGTCTTGTAAAAGGTCGGGTTTAATACGATCGATTTTGATAACTATCACCAAATCCTTAGCTTAACAGATAAGATGTCAACATTATATGATGTGAGAATGTGGAACTCCAACTACTTCGTCGGCTATGCTTCTTGTTGTGTGCTTTTTTCCAAGTTAAAAGTGAAAAGGCCACATGTTTTGGGACAAAACACTCTACCTTAAACCGTGGGATAAGTTCCCCAACTAAAAGGTTGGCCATTGTGACCCATTAGCCAAATATGATATGATGATAGCGACCTGATGACGCGTTCAGGGCATGGCTTCAGTAACTTAAGTTGACGGTGATCTCAATCTGCCGGGAAGTCGCACTACATCACGCTCCTACCATTTGACAAATATGTGCTACATAACTTGGCTCAATTCTAAAGCACGGACCATCTTTATCTCCGTTGCAAAATCTCTCTAATAGAATTATAAAAACAGGGATTAAGACCTCAAGCTTTGATCATTAGTTAATTTCAACAGGATCTCTTCCACAAAAATCTTGAACAGAGCATGCATAGAATAAGGCTGGACCCCCCTCTTTTTAACTTTTTTAATCTTTGACAAAGACAAAAACAAAAACAGTGCTCTTCTTAACATTATCTCGGACGATAGTCTATCATGTTCCTGACTGCAAAAGCATCCATCAACAATCATGTCGATGATTGATCATCAAGAACAATCAGAGAGTACGGTGGGTAGAAGAGCTCATACGCTGAACAAACATTGAGATCCGGAAAACAAATAAATGTTTTTGGTTTACTTTTTCTTCCTTTATGGGTAAGTATGGTCCGACTCTGCTCCGATGATCCAAAGAATTGGACAAGCCACATGTCCTGCTACAACTTCAACAGTCCTGTTGGTTGAAAGAGGGACGTCGCTTTAAATTGCCGGGTGTGGCGTAGCTCCACCATGGAAATATAAAGGACACTGAGCATCTTATGGACATTTCCGTGGAAAATTTCAGGAACTGGGACCATTTTATATTAATGGAAGATCTATTATTTTATTTCTATGGAATGTATGCATATCGAATAACATTTTCCAGAGGCCTACAATGTATCTTAAACCTCGAAACCAAGTATTTTGATCAGTTGGATTTTTCTGACAAGCGAAATTTTCATGAGAATGCTTTCCTTTTAACTTACAAGATATTTTATATTTATTATATATATATATATCCCTATCCAAGACAAATACCCCCAACTAACCCCACCTAAACTAATAATAATTTCAGCAATCCCCATCAGTAGTTCAACATCAGCGAGCAGGGCTATCCCAATCAGGATTATGTCTCGTATGGCTTTTAGCTTTAGCTCGTGAAGTTGAACGCCACAAAAATTAGAACCGCGAATCGAACGATGGAAATTTAATCACAGCTAGTATAAGTCACGAAACACGTTCAACAAATTACTTTTTGCCGGGAGCTCAGGAAAGGGGGTGAGGAGGTTGGATTAGTCCAAAAGTAAATGTTAGAAACCGGCAATTCTTCCCCCCCACCCCATATACTTCTTTACATACATATTCACAAAAGCTTCTGCAGACTCAGCTTTCTGTACCCTTTAATGCGGACATTTTGACCGCTATAAGTCTTCCCTTGACAAGATCTGATATACTTATAGTTATTGTGTAGTATCAGAAACAAATAAAGATGATCTTATCTGTGGTCCTGATAAAGATACCTCTTAGAAAAGATTGAGAGTAGTAGAATGAAGAGATATACACTGCATTAACATGAGAAACCATTACATAGAAGTCTTGAAGTTCTCTTACAATATCAAAAGATCACCGAATTACATATATTAACAAGAAAATAAAACAACATGAATCGACAGAAGTACATGAATATAGGGAACAGAAATCCAGTCTGCCCAGGTACCTACAACAAAAGTTATGTCCAATTTCTTCCAGAGTTGAATCAACTTGCCGAGTTCCCCAAAACAGAGTCCTCTTCACCCCATACTAACAACCTTAATATTTGCTATTCATATTTTTGTCTTGAAACATGTACACATATATTATCATCAGAAATCTTACGTTAAGCATGTCCTCGTTCCCCCCTCTCAGTTTCAGAGATTATATACACAGGTTAAAAACGAGAGGCCCAAAACGAACTCAAAAATAAGATTCAACGGAAGCAATCATTTTTAACAATTTCTTTTGTAAACCTCGCGGATTCATACTGTCACTGGCTCACTGCACTAGATCCGAGACCCACTCCACGTCAGGAGTACTGGTGCATCGGGTCTGATTCGGATCGGTCCGACCAAGAGAATTCTCCTTACTCAGCTTCTCGAACATCTTAGCACGCAGGTCCCGACCAGACTCAACCCGCTCCATTGCAGGCTCTTCCTCACAAGCTTTATCCCAGAAATCAGCGTAGGCAGGTCCAGATCGGGTTGTTACACGGGTCGGAGTTGTCGGCACACTACTGAATCCTGGTCGAAGCATTGACCCCCTTGGTGAGCCGACGGATCGACCAACCTGCATATTCCATGAAGGCGGAAAAGATTTGACCTTACCTAGCTGCAAGTTCCTCAAGGAAGCCACCATTTCGTTGATCGAAGTCGACCCAAGTGACCGACTAAGCGTCTGAGTCATGGGTGACATCGGAGGTGAATCGCCGGACGGAGTAGTCGGTGGTGAAATCGACAGCGGAGAGGACAAGAACGACAGAGACTTGGCACACGACGCCTCAATAGCTTGCCTCAGGGGCGATCCGTCATAGGACTCTGGCGAGTTGAGACTCTTCGGACTCTGTTGAGGTAAAACCCTAAGTTGCTCCGGTGTGTGAGCAAAGAAACACACCCTCCTCCGGCAGTTCTGTCCGTCCTTACACGGCTGAGTCCGGTATCTCGCCGGATGCAACCAGCACTCGAACACACCGTGGGCAAACTCACACGCGTCCCCTTTCCTACAGTTCCCTTCTCGAAACTCAGGGCAGGCCGTACCCGAATAATGATACTTCCTCGGGTCTCGCCGTCGGGCCTTTTCACCCGGGTGAGCGTAGGGACACTCGGTCCAGTCGTGTGACCTGCCGCGTGCGCACCGCCTCACTTTGAACTCGAACATGCGGAACTGATCGCAGGAGTACGAGTCCACAGGAGAGTCAGGCTCCAGAACAGAAATCTCGGACTCAGAGTCCAGCTCCGTGTCGTTCGATGGGAGATAGCACTGCAGAGCAGCCAAAGCTTCTTGGAGGTAATAGGGACTGTAGTCAGACACGGCGGAGACATTGCCGGAGTTGGAAGTGTAGAACTCGGGATTGGAATCGTCGACAAGTGTCCACGGCGGTACATGGACCGTCGGATTTGGACGATGTCGTTCGCCGAGTATCATCTTGTTCGCAGGAGTTTATAAGGTGGGTTTATATTATTAGGTATATGTATGCAAATCACCGGCAAGGTTTGGCTTGTATATAAACTGCTTTAAAGGAGTGGGCTGCGGGGGAATAACTCTGGTTGGGTCAAATATTAACCCTGGTTAGGTTAATTCTGTGTTGGAATGAGAATTGAGATATATCTCCAGTGCGGTTAATATAATGGAGAAACTCGAGTAACGGGTTGGTTACATAGCAGGTTTGAAAGTGGCACAAAAGCGTTGCACATCATGGGTAATCTAGATACGGTTTCCACGTGGCAAGTTGGTATTGATAATGATAGGATGATAATCACGGGGCTGTCTGCTTAAATTATGGAGTCATAGGTATTCTCGTTACCGTCTGCCTAAGATCCGCAAGATGAAGATGAAAAGTTAATTCACACTATTTGTCGTTTTTGGGGTACAATACAAAATATCATTAGTCTTTACGTTTTCATTTGAGGACCGTGGAGTTGGTAAATGGTCAAATGACACATCTTAACCGACTAAAGGAAAAGATATTTCTTACAGTTGATAAAATTATGGGTCATCGCGACTTTGTTTGGATGGACTCTAAATAAAAAATTTAAAACGGCCTGAGAGTCCAAACTTAATACCGGTAACAAGAGTTGAGTTCATCGTGTTGCTTGCCCAGCAAGTAACATGAAAATCTTACCGTACGTTTAAAGAGCTCATTACTTTATTACATCTTTAACAGGTTATTATTGTCTGGAGGATCTTTGGTAAGGATTACACCTTACCATAAATTACAGGTATTGAACCAGTCTTCGATATATAATATTGTCGGAATTGTCCAAAACCCCTATCAAATTCACCAAGCGTGACATCATTCTTCTTCTTCTGCTAACTATATTATTTTATCTTCTTGTTCCTAAATTCCTGCAATTCCTGTCTCTCTCTTCCACAAAACCTTCGTCTGATGGTGTCCGAAATTTCAAAGATTCATGATTTGTCCATATTCTGATTGACAAAGTTGGTAAGGCAAGTGATGAACTTTCAGGGGTTCAAAACTGCTTACAATTTCCACAGTTATCCCCAAAATGTGGAAGTAGGGAAAGCACTGAAAAAGGTTCCGTTACAAGGTTCGTAGTTTAGTAAGTCTTTCTACTAACAGTAGTGTGTATCACTAGATGTGCTAACCAACACAGGAAGACGGTTTATTATCCATATTAGACTATGTTACAGAAAATAAAATAAAATAAAAAGAGAGAGCAGAATTGGATACACGATAAATCTCAGTACATTTATTCAATCAATCAGCTAGCCTTTAAATAGGCTTATGTAAAACATATAAGAACAAAAAAAAAATAGGAACTACTTAACAAACTACTATGGTTCTGCCGGATTCTGGCCGGTCCGTGCGTTGCCATGTGGATCCACGAGTCGATTGTTCTTCGTCTTGACGCTAATGCTAGAGTCCCTGCAAAATAAATAAGGCACGTCAGGGGTTATGTCCCGATTAGCCCCTCCGACGCTCAAGTCAGTCTTCTGGGTGAAGGTGAGGTTGCAGAATGCAAAGAA
>JAOQMR010000008.1:3112410-3123670 GCA_027563865.1 Erythroxylum pelleterianum
GTAGACTCCTGCTTCTGCATGGAAACTATTCTTCGGTTGAGGGGCTGTAGAGAGCATGGATCGGGCTTGAGTCAACCAGATAGGCCGATCGGCCTACGGGTCGTCATGACCAAGCCCAGGCCCAGTTGAGGCCAACCCAACCATACTAAATAATAGGCACCACTCATAGACTCAATCTAACAGGCCTAAAGACTAAGACAAATAAAACATGCAGATAATTGAAAGACTTATTCAATAATCCCTTTGTTAAAATGATGCGTAAACACTCAGTTTATTCACAAAATAAGCCTCCCTCAAATTGGATTTTCTATTGGGCAAACCCCAAGCATTCATCTCAATCGTACGAAAGAAGGCAACTTGAGGGTTTTAGTAAATATATGTGCAGCTTGGTCTTCACTTCTACAGTATATGAGATCAATGACTCCTTCCTTATTCAGATCTCATAGATAGATATCTCACATCTATATGTTTACTTCTACCATCTAAAACAAGATTTTGAGAGAGTTTTATAGTTGAATTGTTGTCACAATAAATTGTAATAGCTTTCTCCTGCTTAAAGTTCAGCTCCTCAAGAATTTTCTTCAACCAAATAGTTTGACATGCACATGAAGCAGCAGCAACAACAAACTCTGCTTCGATGGTTGATAAAGTGACGATTAGTTGCTTCTTTTAAGACCACGATACAGCTCCTGAACCTAGCATAAAGACACAACTTGAAGTGTTTTTTTTAATCATCTTGATCTCCTGCATAATCACTGTCAGTAAATCCAATCAATTATGACCTTGTACTCTTATTGTAGAACAATCCGAAATCTTTAGTTGCTTATAAATATCAAAAAATTCTCTTGGCAGCTAAGAGATGCTTCTCTGTTGGATCCTTCATGAATCTACTAATCAAGCTTATAGAATGCATAATGTCATGTCTTGTTGTAGTCAAATATATTAGACTACCTACTACTTGCTTAAAGAGTGTGTTGTCAACCTTCTTCCCTTAATGATTTTTCCTTAACTTCAATCCAAACTCAGCTAGTATACCCATAGGATTGCAATCTTTCATCTGAAACCTGTCCAAAATCTCTCCAACGTACGTCTTTTGGGAAATATAAATTTCAGCAGCAAATTGAACTACTTCAATACCAAGAAAATAATGCATCATACCAAGATCATACAATTCAAATTCAACCATCGTGGATCTTTTAAACCTTTCAAACATGACATCATCATTTCCAATGAATATAACATCATCTACATGTAAGCAAACAATAATCATTTTTCCTCCATTGTCTATTTAACGAAAAGTGTGTGCTCGTATGGGCACTTATGAAATCCTTCTTTAAGAAAATAAGCTTCAATGCGACTATACTAAACACGTGGAGCTCGTTTTATTCCGCAGAGGGCTTTCTTTAATTTATATACTTTCTGCTCATTTCTCTTCTTAATATAACCCAAAGATTGATGGATAAATACCTATTCTTTCAAGTATCCATATAAGAAGGCCGATTTCACATCCAACTGAAAGATAGGCCACGAGTTCTGAGCTGTTGTTGCAATTAGCAAACGAATGGTATCATGTCATGTGACTGGAGCAAAAACATAATTGTAGTCCAAACCAAACTCCTACTTATAGCATTTTACAACTAAGCGTGCCTTGTATTTGTCATCTTCACCATTCTGCTTTAATTTCGTCTTGTACACTCAGTTTACTCCGATTGTCTTGTGGCCTTTAGGAAGCTCAGTCAATTCCCAAGTATTATTTCTTTCAATTGCAGCAATTTCAGCATCCATGGCCTTACGCCATTTTGGACCTTTGACTGAACTTTTAAAAGTTGTGGGGTCATAATCTGAGAACAAAGCAAAGTGAGTGAGGGAAGATTTAGATTCACCAATTTCAGTTACCTCATAATATGTCATCCAGATTGGTCTCTTTCGCACACGTTTAGCCTCCAAACTTGTTGCTTCATTTTGTGCGCTAGATTCTGTTACTTCTAGCGCAATTTCAGAGGCTGTAGAAACTCTATTTTCAGGATCATCAGATGCTGAAATATGTTGTTGGTGTGGCTGGTCTATTACTATGTAATCATCTCCATCTAAATCTACTGGAATTTGTCGTTTGACTGTGCATTAAGACCACGGCCAAATTTCTTCTTCATTGAAAACAACATCACGACTGATTACAATCTTTCTGGTGTCAGGGTTGTAAAGTTTATAAGCCTTTGATTGTTCACTAACACCAAGAAAAACGTAATTTTCTCCCTTGGCATCCAATCTCTTTCTCTTCTCATCTGGGATATGGACGTAGGTAACACACCCAAAAATTTTGAAGTGATCTATTGTCGATCTTTGTCCACTCCATGCCTCCTCTAGTGTCATATTTTTGATAGCCAAAGTAGGACTTTGTTTCGTATATGGATGGTCTAGTTGACTGCTTCAGGCCAGAAATTCTTTAGGCTTCTCATCAAAAGACTTCGCACCACATTAATAATAGTACGATCTTTCCTTTCATAAACCCCATTCTGCTGAGGGGAGTATGCTCCTATTAGTCGCTTCTTAATTCCATGGGTCTCATAAAAATTTTCAAATTCTTGTGACTTGTATTCTCCTCCACGATCAGTACGAAGAGATTTTATTGGATAACCAACCTCCTTTTCAATAAATGCCTTATAGTTTTTAAAGGCTTCAAGAGCTTTAGATCTGTCTTGCAAAAAATAGATCCAACTTTTCCGACTAAAATCGTCAATGAAAGTAATTATATATCTTTTGCCTTTATTAGAAGTAGGTTTAATTGGACTGTAAAGATCATAATGAACCAACTCCAAAGCTTGTTTCCCTCTCCATGATTTTCCCTTTGGAAATTGATCATGGTGTTGTTTGCTAACAACACATTATTCACAAATTTGAGAAGGAATTGTGAACTAGGGAAGACCTGTCACCATATTGTTCCACTGTAGTGTCTTTAATCCACCAAAGCTTAGATGTCCATAGAAAAAATGCCAGAACCATCCATCTTCTTTTAGTTTTACGTTATGCTGTAGGAATAGTATTGAGATATAGTGGAAACATTCAATTTTTTGTCATGTTGGCTTGAGCAATTAAGCCCAATTTTTCATAAAATCCTTTGCAGACTCCTCCTTTGAGAGTAACTTCATACCCTTTCTCTTGAAGCCGACCAACATTAAGCAACTTTGATCTCAAATCTGAAACAAACAACACATAAGAAATACTATAAATTAAGTTTTTCTTAGTCTGATTTAGTACTTTTCCTTTTCCCATGACGACAACTCTAGAATTGTCACCGACTTTCACTATGTCACGAAAGGATTAATCCAATTAAGAGAATACAAAATGATCTCCACACATATGATTTTTGCACCCTGTATTTAAATACAATAATTTTTGAATTTACCGGCTCTTTAGCATCATAAGCTATCAATAAAAAAATCTCTTCCTCCTATTATGCAAAGTTAGAGTGTGCACCATGTCCTTTAGACAAATTTGTACAACATTTAGATTGATAAAGTCCATACTTGTGGCACCTGTAGCATTCAACTTGTGAACTATCTACAGACTTCAGTTTGTCAGAGGATGAATTCTTGCCACCTGGACCTCTTCTTCTCCCTTGAGAGTCATGCCATTGATCATCATATGAGTTTTTACGACCTTTGTTCCCGCGGCCTCTTCCTTGTCCATTATCTCCTTTCTTTGAAGATGAAGTACTGTTGTTTATGGAGGCTTTTAGCGTTTGCTCCCCTTTGTCTTGCTGGACCAACTTTTGATCATGGACCATCAATGAACCTTGTAGTTCATCTAATGAAAGTGCATCGATATCCTTTGGTTCTTTGGTTGAACATACTATAAAATTAAACTTTGGTGTCATTGATCGAAGAATATTTTCAACTATCATCACATCCTCCATCTTATCCACATGAACACACATTTTATTGACAATTGTCATTATCATCGAAAAGTAATCCGAAACTGACTCTCTTGATTTCATTCGAAACATTTCAAACTCCGAACAAAGAGGTTGAAGCTGCTGCCTCTTTGCTCCAGCGGGTCCTTGGAATTTCTTTTTCATAGAATCCCATATCTATTTGGAGGAATCTCTGTTGAGAATAATTTCGAGGATCTATCGATCAATTGCCTGGAATAGGTAATTCTTCGCTTTTAAATCCTTCAACTTTAGTGCGTCCAATTATAACTTTTGTTCGTCTATTTTTGTCACACTAGCTGCATGTTCTGATACACCAAACTCAACAACTTGCCAATACTCTTTAGATTTTCGGAAGTTTTCCATCATCACGCTCCAATAATCATATTGGCCATCAAAGCATGGAATAGCTGGCTGGACAAAGTTTTCAGAAGACGTCTTCTTTTACAGTTGTTCCAGTCCTTTTTTGTGGCTCTGATACTACTGTTACAAAAATAAAAAAAAAGAGAGCAGTACATATTCAACAGAGGAAGAGAAATAAAACCGATACATTTATTCAATCAATCATCTAAGCCTTTAAATAGGCTTATGTAAAAAGATAGGAACAAAAATAAATGAACTATTTAACAAACTATGGATAATAGGTACCGCTTATAAATTCAACCTAACAATGCTTAAAGATTACGACAAATAAAATATGCAGATAATAGAGAGATTTATTGAATAGACTAAACCACTCATAACACTTCCCAAGATCAATAATTCTTTATACGGGACCAGCGACAACTCTTAACCGATGAGAATATTACGAGAAGACTATTAATAAAACTTGAGGCTATTAAAGCGTCCTAGCGACCTGAAAGACACATTTTGTCCAAATCCCACCTTATCCTTATCCAAAAAAGTCAAGTTAGATTATATAAATTAAGGAGAGCAGGAGTTTAGTAAAATGGCGATAAGGGCTGGGCCATTTAACTTTTGCACCTACTAGTACCAGTAGTGTGTATATATACATATGAGTCTATATTACACGTGGATGGCGATGTAAAGGAGGCATGTGCGAGTAGAAGTGGCAAGTGGAATTTGAGGACAAGAACATCAAAAGCTCCGCCCCAGAGCTTTTAAAATATCTTCCACAAACCATATACGAATTACTGTGTGCAACTGACACAGACTGAACGAATCCTTATGTGTCGTTTAAGGCTGGACACTTGGATGGTTTTGGATAACGTTCCAAGCCCCCTGCGGCCTGCACCCCTTTTTCGCCGCAAATAAAGCCTGTTCTTTCCCAAAAAAGTTAACAAATATCTTGGCCGTAATTTCCAGCGCTTGGACCTTTTTGTAATGGAATGTTAAATTTCCAATCGGAAAATTAATTATTAATTAATTAAACATGATTTATGTATGAAAAAGAAATTAAAATTTAATAGCATAAGTTGGGCATAGTTAAAGCACATCTGGAGGGTTCCAGTGCCACATTTTAACGTATGCGCGAAGAAAAGGTAAATGTTCTACTTTTAAGGACAACTGCAGAAAGCAATGCATTTCCTGAGTTCCAACTTCCAAATACAAAATTAAACAGTTATTGTATATTCGACTGCCATAAACTAATATCTTGAAATTTATAAATAATAATTAAAATAGAGTTGTTATTTGTTGAGTAATTTAATTATAATTAATGTAAATTTTATATCCGTTAAGAGAAGGAGCTTTGAAAACACATATGCAATTATTACAGTGAGTAATAGCTTCTGCGGTGATTTCGATTGAACGTTTGTCTTCTCGGAGAAAGCACTTCTTTTTCGTCAACAGAAACTGAACCCGGTTTTGTATTAATTAAACAATCATACTAATATTCTTCCCTCCACTATATTTAAAGCAGACTCAGACAGAAACAGAATACTTCGCAGACAAGAATGCCGAGGAACTCTCCAGGTTATATTTTAACTCTTCAAAATCGATTCGTAATCCACGGTTTCTTCATCATTTGCAACTCTATTCCCTCGCTAACAAGCAACCTTTCCTTTATTCAAACATGGCTTATTTTTTATAATTTGTTTTAATTATTATTATGGAATTTCCGGCATAAACACGGTAGGCAGTTGGTTTCACGTGGACGCGGCACCAAGATCATGGGCTAGGAGAGTGCCACACACGCATGGCCAGGGACAGTTGGCTCAAACTGGAGCACCGGGAACAGTGGGTGGTGTGTGGGTCCACTTTGGAAGCCGACAAAACGGAACCCAAGCCCGTCGTACGAGGTAAGTATTATTATGCTGCTGCTCCTCTCTCAACCGCTGAAAGCGACGCTTGTACGGAGGATCTCACGACGTGTCTATCATATCCAGCCCCTTTGACCGTACACGTGGCTTTGTCTTTATTCTATTACCAATGACACGACACACCTATGTGGCCATCTATGGTTTAATCGACTCCCACGTGTAACAATATTCACGACTTCCAAACATCGAGATTCCCGTGAAATTTGACGATGCTCTCTCTCTGTTTGTTTTGTTTTTTCAATTTTCTTAGAATTCTCAATTTGTTGAACCCTTTCATTTGAAGCAAAGTAACTCTTTTGGACAACCTTAAATTTTTGTCGGTACAGTTTGTATGCGAAGAGTTTTTTAAGAAGTTAGTATCGTTAAAATTTTTTTAAATAGCTTAATATAGTAAATTATTTGATAATATAAAAAAATATTTTTAATTTTAACTATATTTTATTTTATAATAAAAATTATTTATGCATATATATATTATTTAAGTATATTAAACAATAAGTAAAATATAATATATTAATTAATATATAATTTTAAACACATGATACATAAATGAAAATATATTTAACCAAATCTTTTATATAAATTATAACATAAGTAAAATTAATATAAAAATATATAAAAATGCCAAATAATACTATATAAATCTCAAAATAAATATATAAGTTTAGTAAATAGTTAAATACATAATAAACGGGAAGATGAGTTTGTAAATATTGTGAGAATTATGTGTAAAATAAAAGAGTAAAATAGGCTAAAAATAGCCTCATTAATTGATACGAAAAATTTACCTAAAAATATTTTTTTGAGAAGCTCCAAATTTGAGCTTCTTAAAAAGCTGTTTTTTGGTTGTCAAAAAAATTTATCTATTAAAGACATATTTTTTATTTTACAATTAAATATTTATTTAAAAAATTTTGTGGTGAAAAAAATACTTATTAACCTTCCAAAAGTTCATGCGTACGGTCCCCCTAATTATTGTTCCTGACTTGCCATTTTATTACGTTAGCGTCATGCTAAACCGTATTACTTGCGATTACCTAAAACAAGCGCTCTGTCTCACTTTTTTTTTGTGAAGAGGATACACAAAACAAGGAGGCGTAAGGCCTCAAGAACGCCACCGACAAAGCATCATTCTGGAGAAGGGGTTGAAGGCCCGGGGCAGGCATCTCCCACAGATGCCAATTTTGCGAAGATGAAGAGCCTAATTTCGTTAGATAATCAGCGCATTGGTTGCCTTCTCTCTAAGTATGGGCAATAGAACAGGTTCAGTCCTTTCGTAAATAAAACAAAATATCCTCAACAACTGTTAGATAAGGATGAGATGGAGGGCATTCATGGGTAACTAACTTGATAGCATCCAAAGAATCCGATTCTAGCAAAATCTTTTTGTATCCACGAGTCCATGCTAGAGTCAACCCATGGTAGATAGCCTGAACCTCTGCCAGCATATTGGTAGCACAACCAATGAAACCTGAGAAACCAAAGATCAAGTGCCCAAACTCATTCCACGCTAAACCACCAAATCCTGCTTTGCCAGGATTGCCATAGGACCTGCTATCAACATTGACTTTAATATACCCAGTAGGAGGAAACTTCCATGAAACCCAACGATCCAGTTTATCCACTCTGTGCACTTCCAGAGTGCAAGCTTTCCGACAGTCATCAAAAAGTTTCAAAAATCATTGGTGGATACCAACCAAATGCATGAATTCATGTTGAAAGATCTCCATATTTCTAGTGTACCATATGATCCATGCTCCCACCATGAACTTAAGAACATCATCACTAGAGCACGAGGGGGCAAGCACATACCTGAAAATCCAAGCGTCAAAAGTCAAGGTATAGAAAGAAACATCCTAAGTGCCGTAGATACCATGCCACACCCGTCTTCCTGAAGGACAATCCTGTAACGCATGAATAGTACGCTCCCAAGCCTGTCCATAGCAAGAACAAAAAGGGGAAGAAGCCAAGCTACGTTCATAGCGCAAAGCATTGGTTGGGAGGATCTGCCATCTAAGTTGCCATAAGAAGAAACGAAACTTTTGAGGAATGCGCAAACGCCAAATGCGAGACCATAATTTAGTAGGGTCTGGAGGGAAAGGAACGTGAGTAAGAAATTCATAACCAGACCTCACCGAGTAAGTGCCAGAGGTGCTCTCCCCCCATATCAAAGTGTCTCTGAGAAGTCCAGATTTAGAGATAGGAATCGCGAAGATACTATAAAACAAACCCTCCTCTATTGTCGCGTGGAGGAGGGACAGATCCTATTGACCATTAACATCAATCAAATCCGTCACCCGTAGTCGTCTGTCTTGAGCATCAATGCAACGCACTCGTCTGCAAAGAGGAGAATCCCTTACCCATCTATCATCCCAAACATCGATATATCCACCATGACCAACTCTCCAAGTAAATCCATCCTTTAAATAAGGGAGAGCTCGTTGGATTGCTTTCCAACTAGGGGACGCAGAAGTAGTACTGGTGCAATGGAGAATAGGGGCGTCCCGTAAATACTTACAGCGAAGCACAGTCGACCAAAGATTGTTGTCGGCCCTGGATAGAGACCAAATCATTTTGCCTAGCAGGGCAATGTTATTATCACGGGCCATACGAAGGCCCAAACCACCCATATCTTTCGGGCTACACACTGATTCCCAATATAACAAATGAATACTCCGCCCAGCATTGGACTTCCACAAAAATTGACGACAAGCTTTGTCAATATAATCACAAATGCTGGTAGGAAACCAACAAGTTTGCATTGTAATAATCACGAACTTGCATTCTGTGTGAAGACGGTAGAATTAAGGAAAAGTAAACTATGTTCAGTAACAAATGAACATGCCGCATTATTAAAAAAACTAAAACAACAGGCAAAAATTAATTTTTATGATTTTTACGAAGTATGAAACTGACAAGTAAAAATAGAAACTATAAAATAAGACCAACTTATTTTTAGAAAATAAAAATAGCACTAAAATTTGTAAGAATTTTTAGAGCATAGCGAAAACTCATAAACTTTTTGTTAAAATTTTAAAATGTACTAAAAAGATCGAGATGAATTCAATTGTGAAAATAAGAGAAGCAAGGAGCGAAAACAATAATCAAAGAAATATCAACTTTACATAGAAAACTTTCACTGTGAGTGAAAATTACAAACGACGATGAGTCAATAAAAAAACCACTATAGTGAAAAGGGAGTACAAGAATTCCCAAAGAGTTCGTAAGCGCAAAAAATATTTAAAGAATTTTGCAATCTCTCACTACCGCCCTCTCTCACAAAGTAATATGGAGTAATGATCCCAAAAGGCCAAATAAAAAATGGTGAACTACATAATTGTATATAATCTCAATATAAACTTAGTCGCACACTCTTAATATCAAATGTATCAATATTCAAACATTAGTGGAACATATAAATTATTGTAACATGCAATCCAAAATCAAGGGAACAGGAAGATTTGACTCAATAATTTCAACAATTTTCACCTTGAATCAAATTCAACAAAACTTGTCATCGCCAAAACCCCGAAGGGCAATTAAATGATGTGAACTCTAACCAAGTTTAAACAATATTGGAACTCGGTAATAGGAAGAGATTTGGTGACCATACTTGCATGATTCTCCGAAGTATGAACTTTCTTTACTACAATTTGTCACGTAGCAACAGTATCTTAAATAAAGTGATGCTTAACATCAATATGCTAATTATTGGAATGATATATATCTTCCTTAAAAAAATTAGAACTTGGTAGTATGAAGAGGTTTAACTTTTTAAAGTATGAGTCTTTTATTCTACAACTTTCCATGTAGCAACAATATCCCCAATAAAGTGAAGTTTAACATCAATATGCTTACTCTTGGAATGACATATGTCATTCTTAAACAATATTGGAACTTGACACTAGGAAGAGGTTTGCTGCCATAATCGCGTGATTCTACAAAGTTTGAATCTTCTTTACTACAACCTTCCATGTAGCAACGGTATCTGTAATAATGTGACGATCCGCATCAATATGCATAGTCTTTGAATGATATATATCATTCATACACAATATTGGAACTTGGCAATTGGAAAAGGTTTAGTGAGCTTATCCGTATGATTCTCCAAAGTATGAACCTTCTTTACTACAACTTTCTATACGACAACAACATCTCTAATAAACTGAAGCTTAACATCAACATGCTTAGTATTGGAATGATAAATATGGTTCTTAGTCAAATACATGGCAATTTGACTATCATAATACATAATTATAACTTTACGTAAAGCGTCAAACTCAATGACAACACCTTACAACCAAATAGGCTCTTTCACACCCTCAGTGGCTGCAAAATACCCCACTTTTCTAGTAGACAAAATAGTGACGGATTCAATGTATGCTTTCAAACTAATAGCACTATAACCAAGAGTGAAAAAATAACTAAGAAAACATTTATCTACTAAGATTGCTATCATAATCAGTATCCATAAAATCAATTACATCATTTGATGTAGCTTTGTGACCATTAAACACCAAACCTAAGTTATAAGTACCCTTCGAGTACCGAAGGATCCATTTAATAACATTTCAATGCTCCTTATCAGGATTGTAGATGTACCAACCCACCATGCTCACAACATATGCTAAATCAGGACTAGTGCACACCATCACGCACATTAAACTTCCAATATCACTAGAACAAGGAATTTTAGACATTCATTCTATTTATTCGTCAGTTGTTGGGCATATATTAGAAGACATTTTGAAATGTGCATTAAGAGGTGTAGAAATAGGTTTACAATCAAACAAACCTTTCAAGAACCTTACTAATGTAATTCTTTTAAGAAAGAAAAAATTTACCCACTTGATGATTCTATTGAATTTCCATCACAAGTATCTTCTTAGCTACACCAAGTTATTTCATATCGAACTCTTGGCTAAGTTGAGCTTCCAAACTCTTGATCAAGGGCGTTGTAGGATGCAATAAGTATGTAGCGCCCCCTTACCATAGAGTACCCACTGGAACGCCCGCAGGTCACTCTGGTAGATATCCTACGATAAGAGAC
>JAOQMR010000008.1:3123770-3149535 GCA_027563865.1 Erythroxylum pelleterianum
CATTTTATGTGCACAAATGCAACTGAATACCAATCCTATAATGCATGAGCAGAGCAGTCCTATACAATACCAATCTAACCCATCCTATGTCAATTTACCATGCTACCCTTCCAATTGAGGGTGGGATGTTACAATTAACTCGCCAACATATAACAACAAGTACACAAAAGACTCATCTCTATATTTTTTTGGAAATAAACATAACTATTATATTGACTTCTAGAAATGTCTTGCTCAAGCGTAAAAGCTTGCATAAGGCCATAAAGATACTCACGCAAGTGACAAACACAATTCTCCTTATTGGGAACTACAAATCCTTTAAACTGCTTCATGTAGATTTCTTCTTCAAGCTTGCCAGAAAGGAAAGAAGTTTTTACATCAAGTTGCTCAAGTTCTAAATGAAAAAGAGCAATAATTGCAAGTAGAATACAAATAGAGGTATGACATACAACCAGAGAAATGATTTCATTAAAGTCAATACCTTTTCTTATATCAAAATCATTGACTATCAAGTGTATCTTCTACCTTGCATCTTTAACCCTAGAAATAACATCCTTTTTTTTGTAGATTCATTTACAACTCAAAGCTCATTTTCCTTTTGGAAACTCCAGCAAATCCCATGCACCGTTTTCATGGAGACTCTCAAATTCTTCATTCATTGCCACTAATCATTTAAAAGAACCATCATAGGAAACAACTTTAGAATAACAAGAAGGTTCCATACCTTCACCAACATCTTTTGCAATTGACAATACATAAGCAACCAAATCACCATCTTTGCCAATATATTTGACAGGCTTTTTAATTTGTCTTGTTGGTCTATCACGAGTAATAGAATAATCTCTGAAGCAAAACCAAGAAATATGTATTTTTTAGTTATAGGTGTAAGCTTACAATTATTAACACATGCACATGTAGGACATCAAAAAATCTCAAAATAGAATAGTCAACATGATTACTTGACCGTACTTCCTTTAGGATCATGAAGAATACATAAGAGTACGGATATCAATTGACCAAATAACAAGCATTAGAGATTACATCGGCCAAAAAAAATACATCAATGCCATAAGTTAACGTTAGAGAGCATATGATGAGCTCTCTCTGAAAGAGTCATATTCATCCATTTTACAACACCATTCTATTAAGGTTTCATAACAAATGTCTTATGTCTGACTATACCGTGATCTGAGCAAAACTAATTGAAGTCGCCATCTTAAAATTGTAAACCATTATTCCTTATGAGCTTATTATCCTCTTTTCCTGTTTGGTTATCGACATAATTTATGTCCTTTAAACATGGAGAGGGATTCATTTCTTTGCCTAAAGAAATCGAACCAAACTTTATAGGAAAAATCTTCAATGATAGACATGAAATATCTTTTTCTTCTACAACAAAATAACTTTGGTACAATTAGTTGTATTAAAGAAACTAACTCTTTTTTGTTTCTCAAAAACACAATTTTCACATAACTCCAATTTATTGATGCCTTAGTCTTTAAAGAGGCATTTTTTGCTCAAAAGTATCATGTCTTTCTCGCTTATATGACCTAAGTGCACGTGCCATAATTTAGTTACATTAGGATTGGACATAGGAAAGGAAACTGTTGAAGAGAACCTTAAAACTCCACCTTCAGTTGTGTACTTATACCTAAGAGATTCAAAGGTGCTAAATAAATCAAGTTTCGATTCAAGTTATGAACATAATGAGCATTAGATAAAGTCCTAATAACATCATCATCGGTTTGATATGAATATTAATGATGTTACTTACCTTGCACTGGGCATCATTGCCAGTCAAAACAACACCACTATCAACAAGTTCAAAAGTGACAAACAAGTCCTCATGAGGACACATACGAAACATACATCTATAATCAATAATCCATTTGATTATACTCTTCCTATCAGTGGAAGTAACATATAATAGAACATCACCTTTAGAATTAGTCTCGAGAACACTAGCTTCCGTAAAATTTTGGGGTTGTTTATTTTCTCATGATGCTCTTGCTTATTTTCATCTTGTAACATTAAGAAATTTCATGTTGAAATTTATTACAGTAGCATCAAGTTTTGCTGGATTTACTTTCTCTAAATTTGAGCCTAGATTTCTTTGAATTACTACTACACTTTACTTGGGGTCTTCCTCTCACTATCAAACCCTCAACTTTATTGTCAAAACGAAGTTCAAGATCAAAATTTCCCTTGAATAGTAAGTTAGATTTGACATCTTCAAAAGATAAGGTGTTATAATTTCCGTACAACAAGATTTTTTAAAAGTGTTTATAAGAATCTTTTTTTATTACAAAGGAAGTAAAATACACAAAATTAACTCAAAGCTCTAAAACGCTCCTTGCGCATCTCGGTGTAACGAGAGTGAGGCTACTAACAAAGCAACCTTTTTCTTGTTTTCAACTTTCACATCAATATTTTATTGGTCATGATAATAGGATTAAACTCATCAATATGAAATTGGATATGAGTACCTTTAACCATGTGTATTGTATATAAACACTCCTTAATACAAAGCATGTTCACAAGGTTTTTGGTCTTGTACAAAGACTCCAAATTTAGCCACAAGCCTGCAGTAGTTGTTTCATTCCCCACTTCATGTAGAACCTCCTTAGACAAGCAAAGTTGTATGACATAGAGCACTTTTCATATAACTCCTCCCACTAGTCTTCAACTATGGTGCCTCACCTATTGGATGTTCCTTCTGAAACTCTATTCAATTTGTTCTATGTACGAACTACCTTTATCTAAACTTTCCAAATGGAAAAGTTGATTTTGACCTTGTTTGGTTGTTGGTTGATTAGCTAATTTGGTCAATCAGTTGTTTGACTTCATCAATTAGTTATTCTAGTTGTTTTGTTGTTGGTTGGTTGGATTGGCTGATTCAATCCAACCAGCTAAAAATTAGAAGCTTCTTGTGAGTAGCTTTTGGGGCAATCAGCTGATTACCTTTTCCTATAAAGGCCCTGTTTAGCAATCAGCTGATCACATTAGCTGTTAGCTGATTCTATCAGTTGTTAGCTGATAGTTGATTCTATCAGCTGATTTGACTAGCGAATTGCATTAGCTATTTGTCATTTGATGTTTGGTAAAATTAACTGTTTATGTGTAAAATGACTTATGAGGATATGACTTTAAAAAAATTATAAAGGTATGAATATTATATATCTTAGTATTTTTTTGCGTATTCTAAATTTAATTATACAAAAATTAAATTTATAACTCTAATAAAAAAATATAGGACATATAATAATAATAATAATAATAATAATAATTTGGGATACTTCAATTTCGGTCCTTTTAAGATTTATTGTTGTGGAATTTCCTTGCTTTTTTTGTAGATCAATAAAAGTCTTATAACTCACGTCTTTGGTAATTTTTGAATCAACGTCTTACTTATTTATGATGTTCACTTAAAGTTCCTACCGTAACCAATTTGATTGAATTGTACTTAACTGAGTTTACAGGTTTTTCAAAGTTAAACAAATCTAACTAGTACGTGTACATAAGTAAGAAAATATTTGCATATAGATACTACACTAGTCCCTGACAACTGTTGTTATAACTTTCTTGGTGTACTTGTTTAGGAGTAATATCTTGTTAATTTAGTTGGATCTTCTGCAGGAATATCACAGCATCACACACTGGTTAGACCATCTTATCAAAATACATCTGCCTTACAAAATTTTTCAACATTTAGTATGTCCAATAATGAAGTTGCAGTGTAGCCTTAGCAATGTAGCAGAAAGTGGTGAGGGAATGAGATAGGCAGTTAAGTTTCAGGGTATTATTGTCATTGAAGAAGATGATTATTAGCTGATAGGATGAAAAGTTCCTCCCAAGTAGCTTGTCAAAAAATGGTTGGTTGGGTTGAATCAGCCAACCCAACCAGCTATTAACTAAACAAGTATACATAGTCAAACAACTAATACTCCTTAATCAGCTGAAATA
Organism: Erythroxylum pelleterianum; assembly: GCA_027563865.1. Lineage (NCBI taxonomy): Eukaryota > Viridiplantae > Streptophyta > Magnoliopsida > Malpighiales > Erythroxylaceae > Erythroxylum > Erythroxylum pelleterianum. The sequence continues at coordinate 3,127,734 of JAOQMR010000008.1, forward strand.
TAGTTGAAAAGCCATCCACCAAACACCCCCAAAGCCAAATTTGCCCTTAAATTTTGCCAAACCTCTTTTGCTCTATTTGAATTGTTTTGTTAAACTTAATTTAGATTTTTATATTTTATGTCTGGATGTATCATCATCGTGATTATTATTATTATGATTAATGTTGTTGTTGTTACTATTATTATTGTTGTTGTTGTTGTTGTTGTTGTTATTGTTGCTGCTATTATTACTATTATATGTTCTATGTTCTATGTTTTTATTATAGTTATAAACTTAATTTTTGTAGAATTAAATATCTAAAATCTAAATTCCTATAAGAATATTCAACGAAATACTAAGATATATAATATTCATACTTTTATAATTTTTTTAAAGTTATCTTTTCATAAGTCATTTTACACATAAACAACTAATAATAAACAGATAATTTTACCAAATATCAAATGATAAACAGCTGATGCAATTCATTAGTCAAATCAGTTGATATAATCGGCTATCAACTAATAGCTGGTAGAATCAGCTAATAGCTAATGCAATCAGTTAATTGCCAAACAGGGCCTTTCTCTTCAAACTTTTCGATGTAAAACTTTGTGACGATCAACGTATTGAATTGTAAATAGGGATGACAATTTTTGGCTATGGGCCTAAATTTAGTTGTTTTTAATGAACTGACCCACAAGTCAAATCCAGGCTCAGATTAACTCGAGACCCAACTATTCAAAGTAAAATGACATCGTTTTGCTTAGAGAGTTGGATCTTAAGTAGGCCCGAGACAACCCAAACTTGTACAAAATTAAAAAATACGTTGTTTTATATTTTTAGTTTTAAAAAATTATTTAAAAGAAATTGGCTAAGTTGCCCGCTGATTGTCAATTGCATATAATGTGCTAATACCACATGTAAGGATTTTTGGCAAGTAGCAAAGAATCCTAAGCCTCTTGTTCATATCTTAGCGCATAACGGAAATGTCAAGATCAATGCAACTAAGAGAATAAAGGAAGTGAAGAGCGAAAACAATAATCAAAGAAACACCAAACTTATGTGAAAAACTTTTGGTGTGAGGAAAAAACCCTAAGCGGCAACCAGCTGGTAAAAAAATCTACTATGCTGAAAAGAAGGTACAAGAATTCTCAAAGAGTCCTCCGGCGCTACAAAAATATGAAGAATTTTACAATCTTGTAATACTACAATCTCTAAAAAATACGGAATAATAATCCAAAAAATCCCAACAAACAGTAAACTTCATAATTATATGTATATATATAGTCTCAATATAACTATATAAGCCTAACCATATTCTTATTGTAATATGCTAACCAAAATCAAGGACAAAGAAGGATTTGAGATACTCGCATTCTAAAAAAAATCAAAAAATCCCTAATAATAACAAACCTTTTCGTCAAATGGTTAATGAGATATTTTTTTTCTCCCCTAAAAACTTAACTAAGATTTGTGTCCTAGAATCAGGCAATTCTGGGTCAGGGTTCAATGTATGAAGCAGAAATGCAACGAATCAAGTCAATTTGCGTGAAACTACTAAATGTTGATAGGCAGAGTAGGAGTCTCGATGCGTAGACGTGTGTGCACAAGGACATAAAGAACTGTTATTTTCCCTTGCATGCAAGCCTTATGACTCGACATGCTCATCCATTCTTTTCATGTGACGTGTGGTTTGTTCGACTTCCACTTCAAGTACCAAGAACTTGATATATCGGAGGTGATATGGTTTAATTCTCCGTGTTATCACAAGCATTTTCAGATGTGGAGTCTCATTATATTAAAAAGTTCTAACATTGTTACTGCTTCAAAAGCCAGTGTAGCCTTGAGAATGCGTTGTCTTTAAAGTTGCGAAAGACACGGGACGAAACCTAATACAATGTCCACAAATGACAGCTGAAATCCTCTTGCCCCTTTATTTATTTTGGCCCTAATTTGTCCCTTTTAATTCAAGCCATCCACTTATATGGAACTACATAAATATATGGCTTAGATCAAAAGGGGACAAGTTAGGGCCAGAGGATCACATCCCCTCAAATGAGCTTGGGCATTGGTATTTTATGTCTGAATGTATCAACATTATTATTGTGATTATTATTATTATTATTATTTTTGTTATTGTTGTTGTTGTTATTATTACTATTACTATTATTATTATTATTATTATAATATATTTTATGATCTATTTTTTATTATAGTTATAAACTTAATTTTTGTAGAATTAAATATCTAAGATCTAAATTCCTATAAGAATATTCAACGAAATACTAAGATATATAATATTCATACCCTTATATTTTTTTTAAAGTCATGTCCTCATAAGTCATTTGGCACATAAACAACTAATATTAAAAAGCTAATTTTACCAAACATCATGACAAACAACTAATGCAATTCGTTGATCAAATCAACTGATATAATCCGCTATAAACTAATAGCTGATAGAATCAACTAACAGTTAATGCAATCAGCTAATTGCCAAATAGGGCCTTTCTCTTCAAACTTTTCGATGTAAAACTTTGTGACGATAGATGTATTGAATTGTGAATAAGGACGATAATTTTTGGCCATGGGCTTAAATTTAGTTGTTTTCAATGAACTGATCCAGAAGCCAAGTTCAGGCTCAGATTAACTCGAGACCCAACTATTCAAAGTAAAATGACATCGTTTTGCTTAAAGAGTTAGGTCTCGGACAGGCCTGGCCTTGGACAACTCAAACTTGTACAAAATTAAAAAAACACGTTGTTCTATATTTTTAATTTTAAAAACTTATTTAAAAGAAATTGGATAGGTTGACCCCTTATTGTCAATTGAATATAATGTTCTAATACCACATGTAAGGACTTTTAGCACGTAGGAAAGACTCTTAAGCCTCTTGTTCATATTTTAGCGCGTAGCAGAAATGTCATGATTAATACAACTAAGAGAATAAAGGAAGTGAAAAGCGAAAACAATAATCAAAGACGCACCAAAATTGTGAAAAACCTTTGTTGTGAGGAAAAAATCACAAGCGAGAAAAAATCTACTATGGCGAAAAGTGAGTACAAGAATTCTCAAATAGTTCACAGGCGCAACAAAAAGATGAAGAGTTTTACAATCTCGAAATACTACCCTCTCTAAAAATAATATGGAATGATAATTCAAAAAATCCCAAAAAACAGTAAACTTCATAATTATATGTATATGTATAGTCTCAATATAAACCTAACCATACATTAAATTCTTATTGTAATATGCGAACCAAAATCAAGGACAAAGAGGGATTTGAGATGCATTCTAAAAAGAATCCCTAATAATAATAAATATTTTCGTGAAATGGTTTATTTGCGGACGATATCGTCCTAGTGGATAAGACAAAGGAGGGGTAAATGTCAAGTTAAAATGTTGAAGAGAAATGTTGGAGTCGAAATATTTTCGAATGAGCACGTCCAAGATGGAATATTTAGAATGCAACTTTTCGAGTCGTCAGATGGTACATGAGGTGGAGGTAGCAATTGGTACTAATATCATACCACAAAAATCGAGTTTCAAATACTTAGGATCCATCATTCAGAGAGATGGTAATATCGATAACGATATAGTACATTGTATCAAATTTGGGTGGGTCAAATGACGAAGTGCATCAGGTGTTCTATGTGATAAAAAGGCCCCTATCAGACTCAAAGGGAAGTTCTATAGAATGGTAATTCGGCCAACCATGTTATATGGTGCAAAGTGCTGCCTATTAAACGTAAACATATGCAATAGTTGTTGGTAGCAGAAATGCGAATACTTAGGTAATGTGTGATATTACCCAAAGAGATAGGGTACGAAATAAGGTAGCGAGAGTTAGGCTACAGGTGGCTAGCTAGTATAAATGATAAGTTGCTAGAGAAAAGGCTTCGGTGGTTTGGGCATGTGAGCAGGATTCCTGTGATGCTCTGGTTACGCCGTGAGAGAATTACCCTTGGTGACTATAAGAGGAGGAGAGGGAGGCCTTATAAGACCTGGAGGGAGGTGATTAAGAGAGATATGTCGAAATTGCACTCACCACTGTAGTGGTTTGGATTAGAACAGTCTGGCGTAATAGGATAAGGGTAAACGACATATTATAAAACCTTTTTTTTTAGGTCTATAGGGCGATTCCTAAGCTGAACGAATACAACCGTAGGCTTGCCGCACTCTCAGGGCACTGATCAGGAAAGACGCATAACACAGATAGCAACGAAAAAAGATAGTCTTGGCAAGGTAAAAGGTAATAGCAGATTATGGTCACCATCAGTTATATATATTTAAATGTATTACTAATCTTTACGTATTTTTTTTTGTACCCTATATCTCTGTTATCATGTCACATATATATGTGGGCCTACTGGAAACAACCTTTCTACAATGTATAGGTAAGGCTGCGTACTATCAATTTTTTTTAGGCCCTGCTTTAGTGCGAAATTTCGAAATATGATGATGATGACGACGGTGGTGGTAGTAGTTAATAAGATATTTTTTTCCTCCCCTAAAAACTTAACTAAGATTAAGGTTGTGTCCTAGAATCAAACAATTCTGGGTCCGGGTTCATCAGAAATGCAACAAATTAGGTCAATTTGCGTGAAACTACTAAATGTTGATAGGCAGATCGTAGGAGTCTCGATGCGTGGACGTGTGTGCACAAGGACATAAAGAACTGTTATTTTCCCTTGCTTGCAAGCCTTATGACTCGACATGCTTATCCATTCTTTTCATGTGACATGTGGTTTATTCGACTTCCACTTCAAGTACCAAGAACTTGATATATCGGAGGTGATATAGTTTAATTCTCCGTGTTTTCACACGCATTTTCAGGTATGGAGTCTCATTATATTAAAAAGTTCTAACATTGTTACTGCTTTAAAAGCCAGTGTAGCCTTGAGAATGCGTTGTCTTTAAAGTTGCGAAAAGACACAGGACGAAACCTAATACAATGTCGTCAAATAAGCTTGGGCATCGAAAGGTTCTCCGAGAAAGAACAGAGGAGGGGTCTAACAATAATTCACGGTGGACAACTTTTCAGAAACCATGAATTGTCGAGGGTTATGACTGAGTCCGACAGAAAGCGAAATGAAGGCCACAAGATGCGATCCTTATAATAAAATCTACCGCCAGTGACTGACAGGTCCGTGTCTACGAATTCAAGAGACGTGGTAAATGTAAATTCCGACAAGTCTTTGAAAAATATCGCGTGATCTTGAAAAATCTGAAAAAGGAGTTGTGATTTTCTTCCGATAAATATTTTTATATTTGTTTGTTGTAGGATTTTTAAGACACCCCTCTCAGTTTGATAGACATGTTAGGTAAAGGGACATAATCGAGTACCGTCCTAAATTATCGAGACAAGCAAACTTTAATATTATGTTAAAAAAAGTTTAATTTATCCTTAAAAGTTAGTTCAAGAGGGGAAGATTTACACATTTTTATTAAATACTCTTATGCTTGTTCGATGTGAGATTCCTGGCAAACACGGATAAGATTTTTTGATTTGATTATGATATTTTTATTATGTTTTATTAAATCTTATTTATTTATTTACGTGGAGTCCATATAAATATACGAATAAGATTTAATGAAATAGAGTAATTAAAACAGTGAATTTAATATGTGGGGAGCACGGAAAAAAAAAATCTTTTTGGTACTTTTAAAATACACCGACACTAATATTTTACAAGTAAAGTAAAAAAAATCTATTGTGTTTATTTTTATCGTTTATAAATGTTAATAATGAGTTTTCATAAAGGATAAAATAAAATAAAATAAAATAAAAACCTATTAAAAGTAGACCTTAGATAGGTATCCTTCTACAGGCTTTGACCACTGAAATACATTTATTTTGTACCTATCATAGGTTTTCTTCAACCCGAACGAGTCATTATCATGGATTTATGAAAAGTAATTTTCGGGTGAATTGAGCCAAGACTGTCACAAGGAATGGGGACATGTTTGTTAATGGACTAGAATGGCCTCGACTCCCTCAGCAACCGCAATACACGCCAAAGCGAGTAGATAGACACCAGTCAGTACAAAACTGTGGAAGAGTTTCACCACGCTTTGTCTTTTGATATCGACAATAAATGACTTGAACACGGGGGAGCAATATTTGACCGGTTTGTAGGTTACTCCATCGTCATCAATTGCTATCCTCTACAGTATAATAGAACCAATTCAAAGTATTACGTGGATGGCATGAAGTCCAAAGCCCATTTCCGCTTGATTTGATTAATTTTGAATTTTAAATTGAATTAAATTTTAAGATTAAGATTAATTTTAAGATTTTATTTATATTTTTACTGTAAAATAATATTATTTTAAATAATTTAAATAAATTTAGAGTTAATTTCAAATTATGTTACTAAAATTTTATCAAAATTTAAATCAAATTTGAAACTGCATCTAGCCGTTACGTAAAAATTGATCGAATTTAAATTTTAAATGTATATAATTAATTTCAAATTTTGACATATTTATTTATTTATTTATTTCATATCAAAATGAACTCAAGCTTATTTTAAATTTATATACTTTTGTTAATTGTTGCATTATGATATAAAATTAATATATTTCCTATATCATATATGGAGATGGTAATGAGCTGGCTTATGAGTCAATTTCCTCAAAATTTTAAAAATTAAAAGTGTAAAACAAATTTTTTTTAATTGAGTTCGAGCTTGGGTTACTTCAGCCTATGCTTATCTGAGATTCAATTTTTCTAAATAAAATGATGTCGTTTTTACTTAGAGTAATTGAATCTTGAACTGACATGAGTCTTATCTCATGAATTGGTTCATTGAAAACATTTGAATCTAGAGCTAAGATGACAATTGTTTAATTGAATTTAAGTTTGAGCTACCTAAGGCTAGATCTATCCGGAGCTCAATTTTTCTAAACAAAATGATGTCATTTTTACTTAAAATAATTGAATCTTGAACTGGCCTGAGTCTATCTCACGAGTTAACTTATCCAAAACATTTGAATCTAGACCTAGGATGATAATTTTTTAATTAGGTTCGAGTTTGGATTATCTAAGCTTAGGTTTATTTGAGATTCAATTTTTGTAAACAAAATAATGCCGTTTTTAATTAAAGTAATTGAATTAAACCGGCGTGAGTCTATCTCACGAGTCGGCTCATTGAAAATATTTAAATATGGACCTGCAGCCGATTTCCATCCTAAATCATATATTGATACGTATTATACTAGAAGAGATGCTACATGAAAAAGACTAAAATACTCGCTCTGTCGACCAAATGGTTCTAAATTGTAACTATAGTCAACCCAGATCATACGTCGGCGACGAAATTAGAAATTGACTAAAAGCGATCAAAGCGGGCCAAAATTGACGTGGAAGATGTTCTCCGCCGTTGAATTCCACACAGAGTGAAATGAAAATATTATAGCTTTGGTACAATATTCTCTGGTGATGTGCAATTCTCACTCTATGACTGTCACATTAAGTCCCCTCCGATATATGTGTGTTGATTGACGCGTTCCTACGATTCTTTGTTTACTCCTGGTGGAGTGGAGGAGGGAACAAACTTGTGGTAAATGGGACCCCAAAATCTTTCTTTTCTTTAAAAAGTATTGGAACTGATAAGGTTGGTGTGATTAGACAGATCTTAGTGCATCGCCTTATAATAATCACTTCCGCCTCCCACTTAGACGATCATTGATTAAACAAAATCATTGGGAACCCAACCCATCACCTTATTCACAGACTTTGAATATTTCTATTTCCTCCAGTTGTCTAAGATTTTATAACCTAAGAAAAGGGGAGGAGAGCATGGGTTTGGGTGTACCGTGTACCTTTCCGCCTAACCAATCGTCGAAAACAACAAACAGCAACTTTCTTAGCACCAAGTAGGCTAACTTTAACAGATGTATCGAAATCAAGTTAGCTTTGGGCCGAGCCCGTGGGATCCCTAGTTGGTGTGATAATCGAGCCTTCTGTCTCAGATCGGGCTGTTGTTTGTGAAACCTTGTCAAGGGTTCGGCCTCTACGGTCCATGAAATGATAGTCTGAACCCACAGCTCCCAGTGCAGGTGTACCTAACCCAATTCCGTTATTTCGTGATAATTATAATTATTCAGATTGGTCATAAATGATTTACACACAAAAGGTTCTTTTATTGATGAGGTTAATGTATTTTTGACTACGGGGATACAGCCAAAGGAGTCTGGTTAATACGTATACATAAAAGACTCGAAGAATGGATAGATACATGACGTAAGCAAAAATTGAAGATATTATTGTTTGCAGTGTCTTAATCTTTTTACTGGTTTAAGCGGTGAACTTGGTCTTTTCAAGAGTTATCTTTTTAATCAAGGTGAGTTACAGATTGGACCAGATTAGTCTCACTAACTCAATTTAGATTAATACTCAATTATCTACGATCCATGTTTAATACTCAATTATCAAGACCGGCTGAGATTCAATTTGTAACGCCCCAGATGAGGGGTTAGAATATTAAAGAAAATTAGTACGAATTACGTTTGTTATTGCGTATTGATTATTTACGCAATTGTGCTTCAGGCTTTTGGCATGCATACATGGCATTTTCCGGGTAAGTTGGTTTAATGAAACTTCGGATTGATTCGGACTGTATTAATATAATTTTAGTAATTCTTTGAATTTTTGTTCCGAAATTTATGATATGTAATATATGTGTGTGAGTTTGAGTTACTAAATAAAATAAATACCAGTGTGATATTTGGTTTTGTTTGTTCTGTCTTGGTTGGCATCCATGTATTCTTCCAGGGAGTATTTGGGTGTTACACAATTAATTTAAACAAAATAACATCGTTTTATTAAAAAATAAAAGGACATAGTGTGTTGGACTTACCTTGTAATGGGCTTATCCAATACCTCTGGCCCTGAAGTTTGCACAAAAGTAAGCTCACGACGACTAGGGCCTTGCACTGTATATCAACAATCGCTTTGCTATGCAAGTATTGCGAGTTAAACGCAGTGCTTCGGCAGTATGAGGCCCAGATCTACATAGCTCCAATAAACATAATCGAATCGTGGTAACATTTTGAGCCTCCAAAATCCTAAACCAGAGTTAATTATTTATTATATAATACGGACAACAAGCAGTCAATTATAATGACATGCAACGAATATTAAGTAAGCCCCGTACACGTGCTACTTTTCCTTCCATCTGTTCGCTGCCCCTCTTCTCCTCCTCAGCACGTCTGCTCCGTTCCCTTCCCCTCCCCTTATACACCTACACGCTTTCCGTTTTAACGTCTTTTTCTTACTTTTCCTTAAAACGGTATCATTGACTACGATTTCCGTATTTCTATTATATCTGAGAATTATTTTTTAATAATTAAATGTCGATGGTTGGTTGGGTGGTTATTTTACACAAATACAAAGCATGTTCATTAAGAAACTTCGTTAGTAGAAGAAAAGCCCCTCTCTCTCCTTTTTTTCTTTTCCTCTAAGGCAGTACCGAGATTCAGTGGTAAAAGGGCTTCGAACTTCTCTTATTTACCATCTCTACCAACTGTAGTCATCATTTCATTTCAACTCCGAAAACCCACCGCTTTCTCTCTCTCTCTCTCTCTCTCTCCCTGTTCCTTGCTCGCATGCACAGCACAGACCCACTCCAAATTCAACTTAACCATTTCAGTCCAAATTATACGCACACAAATTCAATCGTTTCAAATCTGGATTCGTTGAAAGCGACTTGGCGTTTTCCTTAATGAATGGCGAAGCTTTCTTTAGCTTTATCCTTGGCTCTCGTCTGTAACTTCATGTTCTACGTTTTGATAGCGATTGGCCCTCGTTTCAGCAGCAGTATTGATCCAAACGACGACTTCTCCATTATCAACTCCGATGAATTCTCGTTTCATGGCGATTACACGCCTCCGTCGCCGCCACCTCCTGCTGCGCCGCCGCACCCTCCGTCGCTGTCCTGCGAGGAGGATCTCCTAGGAATCGGAAATCTCGACACCGTCTGTAAGCTCGATACTAACTTGAATTTTACCGACGATGTGTACATAGAAGGAAACGGCACCTTGGATGTTCTCCCCGGCGTCGTTTTGAGCTGTCCTGCTAGAGGTTGCTCGGTTCTTATCAATATGAGTATCGACTTCACTTTACAGCAGAGGGCGGTTATAGTAGCAGGAACCGTTTTTGTGAGCGCGTATAACGTGACGCTGAAGGAAGGCTCAATCATCAATGTGACTGGTTTGGCAGGCGAACCGCCATCGCAGACCAGCGGGACACCCTCGGGAGTGCAGGGAGCCGGAGGAGGACACGGCGGGAGAGGCGCGAGCTGCGTGAAGGATAATACGAAGCTTCCAGATGATGTTTGGGGAGGGGATGCGTATTCGTGGTCGGATTTGGATAAGCCGTGGAGTTATGGGAGTAAAGGAGGGACTACGAGTAAGGAAGAGAGCTTCGGAGGTGAGGGAGGTGGGAGAATAGGATTTGACGTCGTGAATTCGATTGAGGTTAGCTGTAATTTGTTGGCTCATGGAGGTGATGCAGGTATAAGGGGCGGTGGGGGTTCCGGTGGAAGCATCTATATCAAGGCTCGTAGAATGTAAATTTTCTTGTTTGATTTCAATTTAATGCAATGAGTGGGTTGCGGTAATATGTATCAATGCGTGTTCAAAATGATTATTGTTATCTTGAAGGACTCAACCTAATTTGAATATAATCTTAAGTACTTAATGTGTCTTGTATATGAGTATAACTTGCTGTTATGGAATAGTAGGTAAGAGCATGGATGTAAAATGAAACTGAACACTGTAACTTTTTATGCAGAAATGGCTTCTATCATTTGCTTTTCAAGTACAAATGGACTAGAGTTGTTTCTTACTGATGGCATTTTAATTTGAAGAGCAGGACAGGAAGTGGCAATATAAGTGCTTCTGGTGGTAATGGATTTGCTGGAGGAGGTGGTGGAAGAATTTCCATTGATGTTTTCAGTAGGCATGATGACACAGAGTTCTTTGTTCATGGTATGATTAGGATTACTTTTCCATTTATATTGCTCTTGTTGTTGTTATTACTGGTACACGGGTCTTGGTTCTGCAAACCCTCACCCTTATCCTTTTATCATGCATGCACAAAACAGAGTAAACGGTGTTATAGCTCTACTTTGTTTACATTCTCATTTGTAAGTAGTAATTTGACCAAACATTGCAGTCATGAAATATAGCTGCATTCTTTACAGGTGGAAGGAGTTTAGGGTGTCCTGAAAATGCAGGGGCTGCAGGAACTTACTATGATGCTGTTCCTCGGAGTCTAACAGTTAGCAATAACAACATGTCCACGAGTACTGACACAATTCTACTAGAGTTTCCTAAACAGCGTCTTTGGACAAATGTCTATATTCAGAATCGTGCAAAGGCTTCTGTTCCTTTGTTTTGGAGTCGGGTTCAGGTTATTGACATCTAACATGCTATGCACATTGAAATATTGTGTGTACTTTGGCTGTGGAGTAATTCCTGTGTTTTGTTGAACATGTTATGTAACTTCTATTTAGGTGTTTAACACTTACTACGGGAAAAGAGACACTGAAAAAATAGAAACAAATATTGTTGTTAGGTGCTGAGGGTGCAGGAGCTCTCTCATTGTTGTATGTTTCTGGGTCTCATTTACTAGATATCTTAATTTTTTTTTTTCTCTGTGCTGGAATTTTTCCGTCTCTGGCCTAGATTGCAATTGCTTGTTGTCTTGTCATGTATATCTTGTCAAGACTCAAGTGACATATTACTTTCTCAGGGTTACAACTTCAGTAAAATCTTTGTTACTTCCCATGCTTACGTGATATCCTTTTCACTCTATAGGTTCGAGGGCAGATTAGTTTGTCTTCTAATGCAGTTTTAAGCTTTGGCCTTGCACATTACGCCTCATCGGAGTTTGAGTTGATGGCTGAGGAGCTTCTAATGAGCGATGCAGTTGTTAAGGCAAGTTACTGGCTCTTCTTACTCTCTGAGTATGCATAAGCTAAGGGGGAAATAAAAAATGTATGGGCATGGTTTTTGACGTTTGATTATTTTGTGTGGTCTCATTATATATGTAGCCACTGAAGGAATATCCCTTGTAAATTTTTTCAGAAGCATTGATGTACATAATCTAATATATGTAAATTGCCATCTTGTGACCTTGTACTGTTGTAAATGCGTTTCTATATTACCATACATTTTAGAACAACTTTTCTAATTATATGTGATGAAGGGCTTTGTGTTGCATTACTGAAAAGTTGATTTGGTTTGTTTGAAAGGTGGCTGCTTATCTTTTCTCTTTTATCTTACTCCAGTCTCTGTGTTTGAATTTTATTTGTACATATTACATGTTGATTTGACAGCGATAGTTTCTGCACTTCCATGTCTTTGGTTTAGTGGCACCTTGCCTCTCTTATATTTGTTCCTACAGAGCTTCTATAGCTTGAACTTTTGGTTGTGGTATTGTTTCTACCTGGATGCCTAAGTGATATAACTTTTTCATGCTTGCTTCTCTTTACTTGTACAATTCACTATGTGATTCTATGCAGTGAAGTTGCCTATTTCTTATGCTGATAATATTCTTCACTTGTATACTTTCAATGAACTAGATATATGGTGCACTTCGAATGACTGTCAAAATACACTTGATGTGGAATTCCACAATGCTTATAGATGGAGGTGGTGATGCAATCTTGGAAACATCCTTTCTTGAGGCCAGCAACCTGTTTATTCTCAAGGTATAGGACCTTCCACTTCTTTTTTCTTCATTAAGCTTGGACTTTGGTTTGTGTTCTCACATGACAATGATGTTCACATCTCTCTCCATCAGGGATCTTCTGTAATACATTCTAATGCAAATTTGGGACTTCTTGGGCAAGGTTTTCTGAACTTATCCGGACCAGGAGATATAATTGAAGCACAACGTCTGTTTTTATCATTGTTCTTTAGTGTCTATGTAAGTGAATAGACCCTCTTCTACTTTGGTATATGTGCATATTCTTCTTCGAAGGATTTTTCCTTTTTATCTACAAGTTACATGATGACTGCATATACCAGTGCCTAACAAGGTTATGGCATGGTTTGCCACCCATATTTTCTGATGGACCTTTGTTTAATCCAGAGGCGTATAATGGACTTCATGGTGAGAACTGAGGGAAAAGGTGGCTGGAAAAATCTTATGCAAGTCATTGTTGTTTTAGTAACTAGTTAAACTCTATGTATAAGATAATGACAAAAGTGTCAATTTTGGTCAGGAGTGATTGTTTCTGTTCCTCTTTTTCCTTCTTTTCTAGGTTTACATAGTTGGATTCGTTTAGAATTTTTGTGAATTCTTTTCTAGGTTGGTGATCACTTATTTCTTAAGTGCAACTCTCTGTACAATTGCATTTTTAATTCTTTAGTTTTTTGCGACTTGAGATCTTCTATCTAATAAAATTGCAACTCCAGTTTGCTTTGAAATGAAATTAGAAGAGCCTTTGCTTGTTATTGTAACCTTAAGAAAATTAGTTGTATAAATATGCTGCTCTGAAAGGAATGTTTGTGGACTAAAGCTTCTTAGTTGTGGTCTCTTTGAAATCATAATGTAGTAATTGCTGTGGTATTATTGGAAAGTAGATAAGTATGGTTAGACAAAACTCAGTTTCCTAGAATTGAATACAAATATTTCAAAATGGTCTTTCTAACTTGTATCAGCATTAAATATGTGAGATAATAGAAATTGCACCATCTCATGTTTTGCTAATCTTGTACTTATGTCATGAATCTTTCTTTGTAACATGAAGGCTGGACCTGGGTCTATTCTACGAGGTCCCTTGGAGAATGCTGATGATAGTGATATGTGAGTTACAAATAATAAATCAAAGAGACCGTACCATTTCTTAGTTTGTGAGACATTAATTTTTTACTTTTTCGTTTTCCCTTTTTTTCTTTTTAAATGCTAGGACGCCACTGCTGTACTGTGATCAAAATTGCCCTATGGAGCTAATTCATCCGCCTGAAGATTGTAATGTGAACTCTTCACTGTCTTTTACAATTCAGGTGTGTCATTTGATAGATAACCTTTTAAAGTTATTTTCAGGGTCAGACTATCAGATTGATGATTGTGGTGTGTAAACTTGATCCCATTCTCTTATGAATGCTTGACTGTGTTGCTGCTGCAGATCTGTCGAGTTGAATATATTAATGTTGAAGGACTGTTGAGAGGGTCCGTTGTTCATCTTCATTGGGTTCGAACTGTTATTGTGCACTCCTCTGGAACGATCAGTGCATCTGGGTTAGGTATGTGGACTGCTGCTTTTACCATGTATACTTTGGCACCATCAGTTACCACTTTTTGAGATCTTACCATTTACAGGGAGAGTTTCATCTTAAAAACATGTTAATCCTGGTTTTAGAGTCTTTTTTACTGTATTATCTATTGCTGGATGGAAATATCTTCTGGCAATTTTGTTCTATTAAATTGTCATCTATATCTTGAGTAGGCTGCACTGGCGGGCTGGGTAGAGGAGAAGTTTTTGATAATGGTGGTGGTGGTGGTGGTGGGCATGGTGGCAGAGGTGGTGATGGATATTATAATGGTAGCTATGTGCAGGGTGGTGTCACATATGGAGATGCTGAATTGCCCTGTGAACTTGGTAGCGGTACTGGAAATGATAGTTTAGCTGGTACTACAGCGGGTGGTGGTGTAATTGGTAAGTCGACCAGGATAATTATTATTATGAACCCTCATGTATGATGTCCTCGAATGGTTTGTTTGTCATAACCTTGATGCAGAGCTTTGAATTTATGCCATGTCTATACCTACCCAATGGTTTTGTTGCAACCTTCATTTCTATCACTATGCCATTGTTATGTTTGGAGTAGGTTAAAATTGAGTGGTGGTTGATTTTGTAGTTCTAGGGCTTGATGGGCACCATAATTGATTGTTTTTGAACCATCTCTGTACCAAACCTCTGTTAATTGAATCTTTGTGTCCAGTGATAGCTTGTTTTTTCTTGTGTGTCTTTCGTTTATCCACCAATCATTTTTTCCTCTCTTAGGCTTATATCCATTAACTGTTTGGGTGTGATATTCTTTTTCCTCCTGTCTTTTTGACTTGCGTAACTTTTCCTTCCTTGGAACAGTGATGGGTTCTATGGAACATCCTCTATCAAGTTTGTCTGTTTATGGTTCGCTTAGAGCTGATGGGCAAAGCTTTGGAGAAGATGTAAAAAAAACGGATGGTAGGATACCATCGAACATAGGTCCTGGGGGTGGTTCTGGTGGGACTATTCTATTGTTTATACATACGGTGGAACTAGGTTCCTCTTCTACCATCTCGACCATTGGAGGGCATGGTAGTCCCGAGGGAAGTGGAGGTGGAGGTGGGGGGAGGGTTCACTTTCACTGGTCAAATATTCCAGAGGGGGATGAGTATCAGCCCATAGCAATTGCAAATGGAAGCATCCAGACTAGGTCTGTAATCAAATTGGTTTGTCAATGCCCATAATTAATTCCCAACACCCTGTCCTGTTAATATTTGTCATGAATCATTTGAATTTTGAGCCTGTTTTCTATTTTCGTGTTCCCAGGGGAGGATCTGGTAAAGGTCAAGGACATGCTGGTGGAAATGGAACAATTACTGGAAAGCCATGCCCAAAGGGACTTTACGGTATCTTTTGCATGGTTGGTGTCCAAATTCATCATGCCACAAATGTTGTTTGTGTTTGATCCTTATCCATATGGTAGTTGCAAACAGCGAAGGATGAATGAACACCTACGATTGCATGGATCTAAAGTTCTATTCTTAAATTAATATCTCGTTCAGTATTGTAAAACCTCCATTGGCAAGTAAGCTTATTTAGTTGTACCTTACTGAGATGCCGATATCCATATCTAAGCTGGTCGACCAACAAGATCATCATGTCCATTGATTTGTCCAAGTGTTTTCCTTAGCAACAAATTGTTGTCAGTGCTTCAATATAGACTGTTTGACATTTACTATACCTTCTAGTTTAGTGGTTGAGCAAATTGTGCTACAGGAATGTCCTCTTGGAACTTTCAAGAATGTTAGTGGATCTGATAGGATGCTTTGTCATAATTGCCCTCCCCATGAGCTTCCTAGTCGTGCAATGTATGTTGCTGTTCGAGGTACTTAAAAAAAACCTTTCTCGGCTTCTATGTGCTACATGATGACTGTTTCATTTTTTCCCTTCTCTTTATCTCAAATTTATTGCTTGCTCAAATTTTGATTACCATACTACTTTTATTTCATTCAGGAAATTCCATTGAATGTTAAAACTTGCTAGATTTATGTGCTTGCTATTGTCAGTCTTTTTCTTTTGGAATCTTATTCATCCCTTTTTAATTGTTGTTAGGAGGTGTCACTGAAAGACCTTGTCCGTACAAATGTGTCTCTGATAGATACCACATGCCAAACTGCTATACGGCCCTTGAAGAGTTGATATACACTTTTGGTGGACCATGGTTATTCAGTCTTATTCTCTTGGGTCTCCTCATTGTGTTAGCTCTTGTACTTAGTGTTGCACGGATGAAATATGTTGCGGGCGATGAATTACCGGCACCTTTACCTCCTCGGCATGGTTCTCGCATAGATCATTCGTTCCCTTTCTTGGAATCATTGAATGAGGTCAATTTCATTGCTCTCTTTACTGTGTTAGTACTTTCCATATGGTGTTAAATAAACAAAGCCTGAAGGGAGATGCTAGCAACACATATTGTTCTGAGGTGATGATCAATTGCTTTTCAGGTCCTGGAAACAAATAGAACGGAGGAATCTCAAAGTCATGTGCATAGGATGTATTTTATGGGGTCAAATACTTTTGGTGAACCTTGGCAGCTACCTCACTATCCTCCAGAGCAGATAGTTGAGATAGTGTAAGCCATCTTCTCCAATTGCTTAGTTGGAATCTCCTGAGAAATGTATTAATTTATTAAGATATGCCCATTCTTTAGAGCTGTCGAAAGTTTAGCACGTAATTTTATAACAAGCGAGTTCATGTATCAAATAGATTTTAATGAGACATCAACATGACAGATTTGAGGATGCGTTCAATAGATTTGTGGATGAGATTAATGGTTTAGCTGCTTATCAATGGTGGGAAGGATCCGTCTATAGCATTCTTTCTGTTCTTGCATATCCAGTTGCATGGTCTTGGCTTCAGCAGTGCCGGAAAAAAAAGTTGCAACAACTTCGTGATTTTGTTCGGTCAGAGTATGATCATGCTTGCTTGCGCTCCTGTCGTTCACGAGCACTTTATGAAGGGATCAAGGTTTGTTTATGTTTTCTTGTCTTTCCTATTATTTTTGTCAGTTGTGCACTTTACTTGCTATTCTTTGTAGATATGTATCTGCTTCCTAGCATTCATGAACGTGGATGAATTTGATCCTATTAGGGTTTTATGATATCAATAACTCTGCTGTGGTAATTCAGTCTCATTTGCAGCCTTTTATTTTTCGTTTTAGATTCTTTCACAGAATTGCAAATGTCTGTCGAGTTGTGATTAATTTTAAAATTCTAGGAACTTGGCCTGCTTGTAAATAATTCCTGTTGAGGTGATATCTGCCAGAAATTTCCTTGTATGATTCTATTTTTTTGTGGATTTTACTTTCACTTTTGATCATATTACCTCGGTGACTTGAGTTACAAAGTTTCCTGTGAACAGTATTCATGAGATCTCTGCTCATTTTTGGCACTGAATTTACTAAGGGTATTCATATTTTCTAGACAGATCATCCATTATGAGAGAAATGTTGATCAGAGAGCATATTACAGTATAAAACAGGAGGCAAGACTTGAAAAGAACAATGCTCATTTGGTTCTTTGATAGTTTCACCATTGTCACCCTAGGTTGTTCCACGCTTATAGTCACTTCTCTATAGAAAGTAAGCAAGCATCGGTTCCATAATGATAAGATTTACCACAGACATATAGATTTGCTAAAATTACCTGGAAGTTTATAATCTTTCTGGGAAAATAGTTTTGGCTGATAAGGAACTTTTTAAACTAAAAGTAGATCAAAATAAATCCTATTTCAGTAATTCTACTACCTAACTTCAATTCTTTTGCATTGATCTATAATGATAGCTGTAGCTATCATATTGAAGGCAGCAGGGTTGTCCATAGAGGGGGAGAAATTGCAGGGTATCTTACCATATATATTAGGCTGTTTCCTAGCGTGGAATTCTACACTTGGATATGCATGCTTATGGATAGCACATAGAGAGAGGGAAAACTGGTAAAACTATAACTTGCGGATGAGTATTAGAGATGCATTAGCAAGCTTCCTAATTAACAAAAAGTTAAATAACTTTTAATCATTACCTTGGCTCCTAGTGATGTGCAAGTTAAATTGATGAACCTCTCTAATTTTGGCCTTAGTGTTCAAGTTAACATTCATGTTTTTGTTCTATAGGTGGCAGCAACACCAGATCTAATGCTTGCATATATCGACTTTTTTCTTGGTGGAGATGAGAAAAGAGCTGATCTTCCTCCTCGTCTCCATCAAAGGTTTCCCATATCTTTTGTTTTCGGAGGTGATGGAAGCTATATGACTCCCTTCTGCCTTCAAAGTGATAATATAGTCACTAGCCTCATGAGCCAGGTTTGCTGTTATGTTTAAAAATCTGTGTAAATTCTTAAAAATATACCTTTTCATCCTTCTATTCAATACGTGGAAACAAGTATGCACACATTTCTGATTCTGTTTTTATTTTTTAACACACAAGTTTTTGATGGTAAATTGAAATGCTGCCAGGCTGTTCCACCAACCATTTGGTATCGATTAGTAGCAGGTCTAAATGCTCAACTCCGTTTGGTCCGATGTGGACACTTGAAAAGCACCTTTGTTCATGTTATAAGCTGGCTCGAAACCCATGGAAACCCTACTTTAAATACATGTGGTATACGTGCTGATCTTGCTTGGTTTCAGCCCACATCTTCTGGGTACTGCCAGTTTGGTCTGGTGATTTCTGCTGTTGAACCTGGGAGCATTTCACAGTCAATTGAAGGTCAAAATCATTCCTCGCCTCCTGAGCGACATTCAAGGTTAGCATCTCTTGCTTTAGTATACCAACACTATCAGGTCATATTTCCTACCCTCTAATGTATTGCTAAACATCATGTAAATTGCAGTTTACGCCAAGTGTGCAAGGGGAATCAACTAGAATACCTGAACAATGGTGATCATCTTATGCCTCACAAAAGGACTTTTGGAGGCATCTTACATTCAAAGAGCTTGAGAACACTTAAAATTAGGAGATCTATATGTTTTCCCTTCTCTTTGTTACTTTATAACACTAAACCTATTGGTCACCAGGTAATGGAAGTGCTCGTACTGGACTATAGATATGTTAACGTTTTCTTTTTTATTTTTCAATAATATATTTGCTTGACTGTATGGAAGCGTGATTCTAACTCTTTCGATTCTGTGCCATTGCTGCAGGATCTTGTCGGTCTTCTCATGTCTATTCTACTTCTAGGAGACATTAGTTTAGTCCTACTTACTTTGCTGCAGATGTATTCTATTTCACTTCTCACCTTCCTATTAGTTCTTTTCGTCCTTCCTCTTGGGATACTGTTTCCATTCCCAACTGGAATCAGTGCATTGTTTAGTCATGGACCTAGGCGATCAGCAGGTCTGGCACGTGTATATGCTCTGTGGAACTTAACATCCTTGATCAATGTTGTAAGTTGTGTAGCTGCCTTTTCTTTGACTTTCATTCATCATGCATGTCTTTGTCGAATTAATTAGTGACGATGAAATCAAATATCCATGATTCTCTTCATCCGATATCTGGAGTTAATTCTATGCCAATAACTATCAGTTATTAATCATGCATCAAGCTGTATTTTGAATGTGAGCTTTATGAGGTAGTAAAAAGTATAGTGAGCTTAGTAATGGTGTTTGTTTGCCTTTAAGTTATGGGTGGGTTCAGGACTTGTCTACGTTACTGGAATTTGTGCATGTGCTTGGCTCTAAAAGCCTTCGTCTTTAATGCATATCATTCATGATTCATATGCTTTTTATTTTTGTTTTTTCTTTCATTGACATGTACGTCTAGGTGCTACCGGTAGGGCTGATAAAGGAGGGTGATAGCAATATGGATCCTAAACCCATATTGACATATTCTAGGAGAAAGAGGGAGAAGGGACCGAACATGGGCCACAAACCCATGTTGACATACTCTAGGAAATTCACTAAGGCAGGGAGGGATGAGTCAGCTAACGGTTAGAGAAGAGTTAGTTAGAAGAGAGAGAGAGGGACTATGTAAGGGATGGGGGTAGTACAGAGGAGGGGTATCTTTTCTCTGGTATTGTCTCGGCTATTAGCTGGAGGGGCCATTGTTGGCTGATAGCTTGGTACTTGTAGTATAAAATTCCTTATTCTCATCCATTTACTTATCAGAGGGGCTATATATCTAGTATTAACCTTAATTGGGTTAAGAGACTGCTGGAATGAATATTGAGCTATGTTTTTCTATACGAGTTTTTGGGTATAAACTGCAAAAGGAGGGACTATATTATCTAGTATTAACCTTAATTTGGTTAAGAGACTGCTGGAATGAATATTGAGCTATGTTTTTCTATACGAGTTTTTGGGTATAAACTGCAAAAAACTCTTGGAGCGGCTCAATTTTTCTTTTGGTTAAACTTGATTTAAACTTTTTAATCATAGTTGCTTTCAATTTACTTTGCCCTTCATCAGTGAATTGTAAATCATCTCTGGTTCTATCTTAAACAGGTAGTTTCCTTCGTGTGTGGATTCGTTCATTACAAAGCAAACTCGAGTAGGAAGCATTTGAACGTTCAGTCATGGAATTTTAGCATGTAAGTAATCAGCAGCAGCTCAGCCTACACTTAGGCTAGTTATAGCTATTGGTATGTATTATTTGAGTTATACATTGCTCGTGGTTCGAGCAGGGATGAAAGTGAATGGTGGATGCTTCCTTCTGGATTACTTTTATGTAAACTTATCCAAGCGCGACTAATTGATTGTCATGTGGCTAACCAAGAAATTCAAGATCACTCCCTGTACAGCAAGGATCCTGACGTGTTCTGGCAATCGTGAAGGCCATTCTTTGAGTAGGTATAACCTAATAAATTGTGTACCAGCAACTTTACGTTTGACCATAGCAAAGTGTGTTACAGTTTTCTGATATAAATCTGTGATTTTCCCAGTTTTTGCACTGGCTTTTGGGAAGCTCATCAATCTCTCACTGTTTAATCCGTGGTTTTTAAGTGGGAACAGTGAGTGTATATATTCACATATTTGTGTTCACTGGTGAACTAATTATGTATAGCTCAGGTTTTGGTTGTTGCCCCTATTGTTTTGAACCATAACTAATGTAAATTTGGAACATATTGACCTTACAAAAGGACTACCTATTATTCTTCTTTGTATCAAATAGTTTAAAATGATTTGAGTGCAATATAAAAGGCTACATTTAAACGGCTCAAGCCAGCTGCTTTAATTTTGAAATAGTTTGAATGAGGTGTTGCGTGGAAGTAAAATGAATAAATGAGAGTAGACGCTCACCAGAAGAACCTGCCCTAACGTGTCATCTGAAAAGTCCAACTTTGTACACAGTTCAAGGGTTTACACGATGAGATGTGATGTCATGTGTTCTTAAGAAATATTTCGAATAACGTAAGAATCAGATCTTTACCAAGATTTGATAATGCCCATGTTTCGAGATGAAATAAATACTTGGGACCGGGGTCACGGTTTTCCTAACGTTTGTCGTATGATTAAATTGTACTCCTTGGCTGCAAAAGGTGGAATCGCCCACCCTAGGCGCCCCCCACACCCCGGCCCGACAAAGCAGCTGGGGGGATGTA
>JAOQMR010000008.1:3158804-3194089 GCA_027563865.1 Erythroxylum pelleterianum
TTCACAACAATCTATTGAATTTTGTACATTAAATTCCATTTGGATAGGATAGATAACCAAACTTAAATCGTTGCTTGGAAGAAAATTTAAGATTCAAGGGACAGTACTTGCTGCTATACAATAGGACTTGAATGGTAAAATGTATACAAATATTATTAAAGAAAACAAAGTCTATCCATTCCATCCTCAATCACTTTCTTCTAGACTAGAGTGCCTTACTTTATTGTTTATTCCCATTATTAATTACAATCTTATTCCACTTTTCATCCTCATCAATAATTAATACAAAAACGGAATCTTCTTTATAGTTACATACAGTATATATTATTGACAGACGCATAAATTGTACTCCTCCCAATTTCCTAAAATCCCAACAAGACATCACTCAACTCAACTTGTCATTACATACACACGCAACACAAGAGCATGCGTACCGTGACTACCTTCGATAGTGATCATACCTGCCTTAATCAACCCGATAAGCTTTTCCGTTCAATCATCTCATGCTTTAATTACCACACATATGAAAATGCTATTTTATTTTTTTTCTTATGGATACCATACGAGACAATTTATTAGTTTAAATTAATAAGTTGGTAATAAGTTGGTTGGGAAAGTGAATACAATTAATTAAATTTTTTGGTTAATGCGATTGGGAACGTCTGTGTATATATGAAAGAAAGCATAAAAAAGAAGCGCGAGAGTTCAAACATAGGAGGGGAGGGGAGGGCCGAGGGCATTGGCAAACTGCAGAACTCCTCTGTTTACTCTTTCTTCATGTCGCCAGCTGTTTGTTTATATATATCTTTTAAAGAAAGTTTTCAGATAAATAAGGAAGTTCGTCCTCCCTCAAACACAAGAATATCAGCTCTTCTCCATATTAATTACATCTCCCCACTTACGTTCTCGGATTCCATCAGAGGGATTCCTTCCGCCCTCATCGTTGTTCCGGTATGCATTATCTGATCCTCAGATTTACCTTCTTTTAGCTATTGTTTTACTGTAGATGTCAGTTTTTAGAATCATAATTTTAAATTTCGTTTTCTCTCTGCGTGTACGTGTGTGATCATGTAGTTGTAGTTGGGGGCGGGGACAATGACGGTCGATGTTAATGGTAAAGGGGCAGCTGTATCGGGTGAGGAGAAGTGTGGGTTGGACACAATGAGTAGCTACGAGGATGTGACTGGAGATTGCAATGACCATACACGACGGCATAGCCACGATAACGGGGATGTGACTCTCAAGGATGATGTCGATGGCTCCTACGTTTTCGTTTGTGGCGAAGACTGTTAAGTGTTGAACCGAGAAAAGAAGAAACGGACGCAATAGCAACCCGGCTAAATGGCCAGGGGCTGAATATGTATTAATCAATGCACGAATTACAAAGGATAATTCTGGAGAATACCAGAATGGGATGAGAATCTAGAAGAAGAAAAGGATGAGAAAAGCAAGGAAACAATTGATAACAACTCTGATAACTAATTCTGGTGACAGAGCCTTCTATAAAAGGTGGAGATCTTCCTTGAATTCCGTTAGCTTCCTGCTGACCTGACACTCACACATAGTCATGCAATCTTCCAGGAATTCTTCTGGATCGTTTGCTTCTTCTTGGAGCTTGAGGTCCAACTATACCAGATCCATTGGGTGGCACTGAGTGAGATTGGGCCTGGTTCACAACATTACTCCCTCCTGCAAGAACAACCTTGTCCTCAAGGTTCAAACTCAGGTACAATTGCTCCAATTTCTGCCTTTCTTCCCATGTAGCAGCCGTGGCTGGCAAACCCTCCCATTGTACCAGCCATTGCTCAACTTGCAGGTTACCTTTCTGCAGCACTCGTTTGTCCAAAATCGCAGTAGGGTGAAGCAACAAGGAAGAAGTAGAATCAACCATGTTCAAAGGAGTCACTTGTTGTTCAGGGCTGCCAATGCATTTTCTGAGTAACGAGACATGAAACGCAGGGTGAATATTGGCCGAGTCCGGAAGCTCCAATTTGTAAGCCACTGGACCAATCCGCTGGATGATCTTGTACAGACCAAAATAACGTCGACCCAGCTTATGATGACGCTGCAAGCGCAAACTGTTTTGCCGAAAGGGTTGTAACCTGACGTATACCCAATCTCCAACAGCAAATTCCTCCTCCCTTCGATGACGATCAACCAATAATTTCATGCGCCCCTGTGCCTTGCGCAGATTAGACTTGAGTAAGGCAAGTGTAAGATCGCGATCTACTAGTTGGGCTTCAACAATGGCATTGGATGTGGAACCACGAATATAACGGGAAATTGTCGGTGGGGGTCGGTCGTACAACACTTCAAAAGGAGTTAATTGGGATGCTGTCTGAAATGCTGAGTTATACCAAAACTCTGCCCATGGAAGCATTTTCAGCCATTGCGAAGGGTTATCTGCTACATAACAACGCAGATACATTTCAACACACTTATTAAGGGCTTCCGTTTGACCGTCCGATTGGGGGTGGTAGGCGGTACTCATACTCAATGTTGTTCCCTGCAGGCGGTGCACCTCTCGCCAAAATTTGCTCATGAACCGAGCATCTCGATCAGTCACAATATCTATTGGAATGCCGTGTAAACGAATGATTTCCTACACAAATGCTGCAGCAACAGTCATACTATTGAAATTAGATGGTAGTCCTATGAAGTGACCGTACTTGGATAAGCGATCAACCACCACCATGATCACTGATTTGCCCCCCGAAGTTGGTAACCCCGTAATAAAGTCCATTGAAATGCCCTCAAACACTTGGTCCGGCAAGGGTAATGGTTGCAGCAAACCCCCTGGACTGACTGTCATAGCTTTCATTTGTTGGCATATTTGGCAAGCGAGCACAAAGGCTTTCACATCCTTTCGCATGCCTTGCCAAAAGAAATTGGCTGCAATCCGATGAAAAGTTCGAGTGATTACCGAATGACCTCCTATGACTGAAGAATGAAACTCATGAAGTAGCTGTTGTTTCAGTGGGGAGTCAGAAGGCAATACCAAACGATATTTGTAAAAAAGTAACCCTTCTCGAAAAGAAAAACCTGGTAAACACATCGGATCCTCACGAAGCTTGTGTTGAAAGTCCAATAACTCAGGATGTACCAGGTTTGCAGTCTTGATATCTTGCACCACGTCAAACTCCACCTGAGACAAGGCTAGAAATTGAGAAGCTGGAACGCAAGAAAGAGCATCCGCAGCAGCGTTGAATTTTCTTGGTCGATAAACTATCTCAAAATCAAAACCAATCAATTTACCGAGCCATTTTTGTTGTTCTGGAGTTTGTATGACTTGAGTCGACAAACTCTTCAAGGGCTATTGGTCAGTAATAATCAGAAACT
Source organism: Erythroxylum pelleterianum (assembly GCA_027563865.1). Taxonomy (NCBI): domain Eukaryota; kingdom Viridiplantae; phylum Streptophyta; class Magnoliopsida; order Malpighiales; family Erythroxylaceae; genus Erythroxylum; species Erythroxylum pelleterianum. The sequence goes on from JAOQMR010000008.1 coordinate 3,162,144, forward strand.
TCCGGCCGAGAAGATACTGTCGCCATTTCGCCACCGCTTGCGTTATAGCAAACATCTCGCGCGGGTAAGTAGATGCCTCTTGCATTTGACCACTAAGTTGTTGACTGTAAAAAGCAATCGGATGATTCTCTTGAGATAAGACAGCACCGACCCCATATCCCGAAGCATTCGTTTCAATCACAAATGTCTTAGAAAAATCTGGCAGCCTTAAGACTGGGGCTAAACTCAGAATCTCCTTCAATTGATCAAAGGCGCGAGCCGTGGATTCATCCCAATGAAAATTATCCTTTTGCAGCAAGTCGGTGAGTGGCCCTGCAATGGCAGCAAATCCTCGGATGAACCGGCGATAATACCCGACAAGACCCAAGAATCCCCGAACTGTCTTAACATTTGTAGGAGTAGGCCACTGTTGGATCGCAACAATCTTTTCAGGATCCACAGACACTCCCTCATAGGCAATGACATGCCCGAGATAGCCAATGGTGGTTTGACCAAATAAACACTTTGATCGCTTAGCCACCAATTTCTGTTCAAGCAACATAGTCAACACGGCCTACAGATGCTGCAAATGATCCTCCCATGTGGCACTATAGACGAGGATGTCATCGAAGAACACCAGAACAAAGCGGCGCAAAAATGGTCGAAACACCTTGATCATGAGTCCCTGAAATGTGGAAGGTGCGTTGGTCAAGCCGAACGGCATGACGAGGAACTCGAAGTGGCCATCGTGGGTGCGAAAAGTTGTCTTGCTTTCGTCTCCCTCTCGGATTCGGACTTGGTGATACCCTGCGAGCAAGTCCAGCTTGGAAAAATACCGAGCACCATGAAGCTCATCGAAAAGCTCGTCAATGGACGGAATCGGGAATCGATCCTTGATGGTCACCATGTTAAGAGCTCGATAATCGACACAAAACCGCCAGGTTCCATTCTTCTTTCGGACCAGCAAAACAGGGGAAGAAAACGGGCTGTTGCTGGGGCGGATCACACCCTCCTGCAGCATCTCAGAAACCAAACGCTCAATTTCATGTTTCTGAAAATGGGGATACCTATATGGTTTAACATTCACCGGAGCTGAGTTAGGTAATAAATGAATAGCGTGGTCGCATTCCCGTTGTGGAGGCAAGCCGTGGGGCTTCTGGAAGACGGTTGCAAATTGAGTTAACAACGCCTCAATATCAGGGTGACACGACTGATCAAGCTGAGCTGAACACGGAACCAAATCCAACCGAAAATACTCAGCAATGGCATGTGTCCGATGTAAACGAGTTAAGGCATTAAATTGAACTTGCTGCGCAGACGGAAAAGAGGAACCCTTCCATGTCACCGATTTGCCCTGATATGTAAACTCAAACAAAGATAAGCGATAATCCGTCAAAACTGGTCCTAACGTCGCAAGCCACGTAACCCCCAAGACCATATCCCAACCTTGAATTGGCAAAACATAGAAATCCACCGAAACTTCCTGACCTTGAATGAGCAGTGGAACCTGTTGAACCAACCCCGAGCATTGCAAACGTTCACCGTTACCCACTAGAACAGAGAAACTCGGTGTAGCAGTGATCGGCAACTTCAGAAACTGAGCAACCTGAGTCTGAACAAAGTTGTGAGTCGAACCCCCATCCAATAAAACCTGAACCGGCTTCCCATGTACTGAGCCCTGAAAACGCAAGGTTGACGCCGAGCAACCCCCTGCCAATGCGTTATAAGAGATGGATGACAAGGTACCATCCGCTGTCGTAGATTGAACCGGAGGACCTGGATCCGGCGAGATCGGTGGAGAATTTGTGACATCAAACGGACCTGGAGGCTCAGAATCATCTTCGAGGAGTAAAAGATGTGGCTTCGATTTGCAGCGGTGGTCCCAAGAGTACTTTTCGTCACAGTGGTAACATAATCCCTGTGAACGGCGTTGAGCCGCCTCAGTTGGTGATAGACGTCGGAGAGGAACTCGTGCACCGCCAGGAAGAGTGGCGGTCGAAGCAGACGGCGAAGACTGGCCTGCCGGCGCTGGAAATTTCGGCGTTGGTAACAACAGAAGACTGGCCCCCCTGTCTCCAATTGAAGCCGCTGCTCGTGCATCTGAGCCAGTGACATGGCCTTAGAGAGTGAAGTGGGCTTGTAGACCAGCATAGCATATTTGATATCAGGGCGTAGGCTCGAAATGAAACAATGGGCCAAGAATTGGGCTGGAAGAAAAACAGTCCGATTAGTAATAGCCTCAAACTTTGACCGATACTGGCTAACAGTGGACTTCTGCTGGAGCTTAGCCAACAATCCCTTAGGCTGCTCCAACTCGACCGGACGGAAACGCTGAACAAGAGCCTCCGTGAAAGCCGGCCAAGATTGCAATTGATGGTTACGATGCATCCAATCGTACCAATCTGCCGCGGCATCATCAAAATAGAAGGACGAGATGGTGATGTGATCTGCCACGTTGATTCGGTAAAAATCAAAATAACGATCTGCATGCATAACCCAACGTTCAGGATTTGAACCAGAGAAACGAGCCAACTGCACCGGAGCGGGTTTGTGACTGCCGATCAGAGAAGAATGCTCGAAATGGCCTGAACTACTTGAACCCATGTGGGGGTCTGGTTGCGAAACCACCTGCTTTTGAGCTTGCAAGGACGATAAGCGGCCCAGAACTTCCTGCCAAACACGCTTCTGATCCTCCAACGTTGACTTCACTTCAGCCAACTCACTACGAAACGTCTCCTGCGATTCCTGCAATGCTTTGACAGATTCATCCATTACACGATATCGAGTCTGATGCTCTCCCATCTGTGGAGAGGTCAATGAAAGCACCAATGTTAAGTGTTGAACCAAGAAAAGAAGAAATGGACGCAATAGCAACCCGACTAAATGGCCAAGGGCTGAATATGTATTAATCAATGCACGAATTACAAAGGATAATTCTGCAGAACACCAAAATGGGATGAGAATCTAGAAGAAGAAAAGGATGAGACAAGCAAGGAAACAATTGATAACAACTTTGATAACTAATTCTAGTGACAGAGCCTTCTATAAAAGGTGGAGATCTTCCTTGAATTCCGTTAGCCTCCTGCTGACCTGGCACTCACACATAGTCATGCAATCTTCCAGGAATTCTTCTGGATCTTTTGCTTCTTCTTGGAGCTTGAGGTCCAACTATACCAGATCTATTGGGTGGCACTGAGTGAGATTGGGCCTGGTTCACAACACTATCCTACCTTGTTTAACTCATTTATATAGTTAATGGAAGTTTCCTTCTACCTTAAAAAAAAAAACCAAGAAAGGAGAACGACGTCGTTTCGGTCAAGTTTGGGCTTTGAAAATCCTGAGCTTCACCTACAGTTAATAGTTCCCATTTTAGATCATACAATATTAGTCATCTATTCCTCGTAACAAACTACAAGCATGACTTCAGGCATGCATCCACATCATTTGGTAATGAGATTCTCATTACATTTTGGCTTTCTTTCTCAGCCTAGTTGCGTCATTAAACTGTTTTGCACTGTGCCACTATAATACTACGATCAAAAGTCAGACATCTCTCAACCTTAGGTTGAGCAGAGCTTCTGTCCCACTTTTAGTTATGCCTCGCGTGTTTATGTTTTGCACTGTCCATTTACGTTGCTCTGCAATTGGTTCCATTTGATTATCAGACCAAGTTGTGGGACAAGACATCACATTAATGCCTTACACTAAGAATGCAAAAGACTAAGTTTGCGGTTTTCAACTTTTGAGACTCCGCCCCAAATACTATAGCGATGGAAGGCAATGTATGTTTTATTTCCTCATGAAAAATGCCCTTCCACCATTATATTTCACTTCCAACACTCAAATGCATACGTGAAATGTTGGTTTCTGGATTTTGTTCAATTTTCATACTCGTTTTCTGTTTCCTTATAGTGATTTGGGAACATTTTACGAGCCTAATTTGATTCTGGACGTTCTTGTGTCGAAACATTTAGCAGGTAGTTTCTGTCCAGGTAATGACATTGGTATAACTTTCTGGTTCTGATTATTGGCTTGTGCAGATTTGACAAAGCCCGGTTTCACACAATATGGATCTTTGATACACAGGAACAAATGAAAACCAAGAACCAAAATGATTGTTCCTTTAAATGATTCCAGGATTTTAACAATTCTGCTGGTGTCCTTAGACCATTAGCTAAAGCTTAGACGTTCAGGTCCCTGATAGTGTGACCTGGAAAATCAACATATGTCGCACACAAATAGACACAACACGTGACCAAGAGAACACATCACTTTCTAATTTTGTTGATTATAGCTGTATTTCTTTTAGCAGGCTTAACTTTGGTTTTAGTTATTACGAGAAGGATCACTATCTTTCGATCTCTTGCTTTCAATATCTTGGCAGATTTGTCTTATTCATACCAAAGACGAATATTAAAAATGCTCAGACTGTACTGAATCCAATCCATGGAGAAATAAATGAGGAGGTTCTAATGTAATTGCCATTTAATTAATTCAGACAGCAATCACCAACCTGTTGTACAATAACATCTGTAGTCAGAGGTGAACGCTCTATCTCCTCATTCATGGAGATGAGGAGCCTATTGACCCACAAACAAGAGGTGCTGCTGCCGGGATTCTCAGACAGCTTAACCCACCTCCTGGTGTGACGGAACATTCTGGTCGGGGTCTCTGCATGACTCTCCCAGGAATGCAATTCACCGAGAAATCGAAACCTACGTTTCTGAAGAACAACTTGGCACATTCTTGGCTGAACCCGGAAAAGAAATTGTAAGCAACAGTTAAATTCAGAAGTCGTTTCAGAGAACAAACCAGGTCTGGCAGTGTTCCAGATAGCTCATTGTGTGCCAAATTCAGAACTTCAATCTGACCCATACATGATATTGTGTCTGGCAAATGACCCATCAGCGAATTATAGCTCACATCCAATACTTGCATATCTGTGAACAGCCCAACGCCCTCTGGAATGCAGCCTGTTAACTGATTATTCAGAAGTAAAATCTCCTTCAATCTGGAATTCATGAACCCAAAACTTGCTGGAATACTTCCACTCAACTTGTTGTTAGCCAAATTGATCACAGAAGCTGGAGAGCTACCCAGATTATCAGGAATTTGCCCATCAAATTGATTGTTGTTGAGAAAAATTGCATCAAGTTTCTTATTGAATAGATCGTCAGGAATGGGCCCAGAAAAACTGTTGAACCTTAGGTCCAAATACATGAGATTAGGCATGTACAAAGTTACCAGGGGAAAAGGACCAGAAAGTAAGTTGTTACTCAAGTCCAACTCTTGAAGATAAACGAGGTCTTTGAAAGTATCAGGAACAGTCCCGGAAAACCTGTTACTGTTGAGATGAAGCAGAGACATGTCTGTGAGGAGGGAGAGTTCTTTGACGAGTATGCCTTGAAGATTTGCTTGGTTGAGATCTATACCTGTAACAACTGGACCAGTGGAAGAACCCGATTCACCTTGAACATTAGTACAGAACACTCCTTTGTAAGAACACACATTAGAACCTACCCAAGTGTCCAAGATCTTTAGTGGGTCATCAGAGATTGCTGATTTCCATGCTTGTAGAGCAGTGTAAGCACTTATGAGGTTTGAAACTGAGGAGCTTGACGGTGTTGGACTGTTGATTCCACCGCCAATCCACACTCCGCCGCCACCTGCATTTCCTATACCAACACCAATGCCACCACCAACAGTAAAACCTGCAGATTCTCTTGGGAAAATTTGGAAGAGAAGGAGAAGAGTGAGAAACCAATGACTCTCCATTACGTTCTGTTAAGGTTACCAAGGTCTTCACTTTGGTTGGATTTTTGGTTTGTAAGGTAGTGGAAAATAAGGTCACTGCGTTGAAGTAACAAAAAAAATGGTGGGGTTAGTCGGTCTTTAATGATCATCCCTTTTCTTTTTGGTTTCTCCATTTCTTTAAATTTCCAACTTTACCTGTTAGGACCAATCTATTCCCATTTTGACTTCAAGACTCGAAGATGCCTACTTATTCAGCTAAACAAAATTTCTGGAACAATTATTTAAGACAAAAACTGCTAACGCTATGCCTATGATAGCTGTCAATTAAACAGCTTTTGCTTACATCAAAATAATTCTGGCTTTCCAGGCTCAATGAGACAGTAGGGGTTCAGTCTTCGAAAAGAAGTCCAAAAAGTTCATTGTTTGTGTAGTTACAATCCATCAAAAGGCAATATTCAACTAAAAATCAGAGATTGAAACACAGACAAAAGTGCTATACAGGAAATGTTGGATGCAAGCAAATCCTATAGGTAAGCAATGCAACTTCCTCTGTAGCTTTCACTAATGGTGAGTAACATGGAGTTGTCGCCTTGTGTGAATGATTATAGAAAGGTACATTTGTTCATCATTGGAGAAAAAAGGCCGACTTATTGAGATTTCAAATCAATTATAAAGCAAGCGCATGCATCCTCCATTTCCTCTATTGGAAGGCAGCTAGCTTTGATGGCCACTCTTTCCAAACAAACCGAAGAAAGCAAAAACATGAGAACACGAGGCCTCAAAAAAGGAGAACCGAGAACGTATATCTCAGCTCCATCAACCAACGGCAGTCCTCCTGTAGAGGAGTCTGTAAAGGCTGCAACTTTAATGACACGGTCGAAAAGTAAACTGAACTTCAGTGCAGGCTCTTTTCTTATCCTCAAAAGGTTGATCCCCAACCCTAAGGGCCCCCAGTCGCAGACCCGACCACCGCTGGAGGATTGAATCGCGGTTTAATCCCAGCCAGCCCCTTAGGAAAGCGGCCCAGCGCTCGGTGCGCACAAGGAGCCCCTCACATTGGAGGAACCCCCACACTGCCGCTGCCGAGACTCGAACCTGAGTCCTTATCCTCAGTTACCTTCCCAAGAAACCAACTGGGCTACCCGTGCGGGTGTGCAGGCTCTTTTCTAAATTTACGAGAGGAAATTAGCATGCAATTTATGGATATATTGATGTTTACTTATGGAAAGTGATTTAATCAAATTGATGTAGTTAAACAATCAATATCACCTACTTCCATATTAGCTAGACCCATGCATTTATCCTACACACACACAGACAGAGTCAAATCCTAGTTTAGTTGGTTCTTCATCTTAAATGATTCTAACGAGTATTAGCCAATCAGACATCGTATGTATGAATAGCCCATTCCATCAGTTTTCGCTCGTGAATCAATAATGGAGGCTTTATCATCATTCTGGATGTGAAAAGCAACAGTGAAGAAATGTCTGTATTCCATTTTCTAAGCAAAAAATTTGGACCAGTTCATGGCTCTCTGGAAATACTGGGTTAGTGTGATTTAACACCATCACCTAAGTGGCTGTCAAATGTTTATGTCTTTTTCGAACAACCCTTTTGTCTTGCTTCGTTTCCAAACATTATGATGGTTAGTAGCTTCTCTTATCTATAATGACAATTTTTAAAGAATGATTTCAAATTCAATGTAATAATTTGTTTACATAGTTCGTACAGTTTTGCCTAGCAGTACTGATGCACATATGATTGCTAATTCGGGGCAGATCCATTGGATCAGGTCCAGTAAAGAACCGGGGTGAGTCCAAATCTGCCATCAAATGGATTTCCTTTTAGCTGTCCTTTTTCGGCTAACCATTTCATAATTGTCAAGGGGTCCAATCATGATGACGATGGTGGTTGGGTAAGTTGGAAGATTAGGAAGCAGAAGCCAATCGTTAGAACTAACCACTTTAAAAGAGGACCCTAGTGAGAAGTGACCCATTCAATGCATTGTGTTGAAAATCGCATCGCACGTCGGTGTAGTCATTAGCTCCACAATCATCAAACTTATGGTATTATCTATGTTTCGTACTCTTACCTTGTAAATATGAAACGGGGTGATTGCTTGTATCTGACTATGGCCAGGCCCAATTCAAAGCTTTAATCTTTCAATCGGATCATACCTAAACTTGAACTAAGCCTGTGTTTGGTTCAATTTTTGAAGACCTTAAAAGTACTTTTTTCTATCGCAAAAACTATTTTCAGGAAATAATAGGTGTTTAGCTGCAAACTTTAAAAGCATTTTTTAAGTAGAAATAACTTTTAAAAAAGTCAAAATACAGTTTTTTCAAAAGCAAAATTTTGGAGCTTTTCAGAAAAGTCCAAATTATAGCTTTTTCGGGAAGTTGTTTTTTATTGAGTCTCCGTCACTTACGTAATAAACAAATAGTGTCTGTTCCAAACTTAGTCTTACGTGAATAAAACCATTGCCAACTCTCTGTTTTGTTTCTTCTGCTCACCTATTCCTCTCATCTTCTCAGGTTGGTTCTCTTTTATATATTTTTCGTTGTTCTAAAATTTAATGTTTCAAGCGCTGGCTTCGAACGTCTGCGTTAAAAATGCAGAAAATACAGACGTCGTCTGCGATGTTTTATGTTTTAGTTGTAAATTGAGAATGACTTTCTATTTTATGTTTAAATTGAGAATGAGTTTCTGCGTTGTTTTATGTTGTAAATTGAGAATGAGTTTCTGATTTAGTCAATTGCTATGCTTAGCCTCTGGTAAAGATTCAAACTTGTAAGTTGATCAGTGGGGTGCAACCACTTTTCTAAATTCCCATTATCCATGAACTCAAATACTAGAGCTTTGAAATCTAATCCCTGGAAATCGATACTCGAACATACGGTTAATATTTTGACAAGGTTTTGATGCCTAATGTTCTTCATATCTTCACACGCAGCCATGAAACTACATGTTGTTACGTAATGTCAAATTGCAAATTGTAAACATTATTACTTCTGCTTTAAGTTGTCTCTCATTCAACTTTTCCATATAATCAATTCGATATCCAAAAAGTAATAAGGATGTTTCCTTTAGGCTTGACTATACGATAAAATATATAATTTATTATACATTTAACTATTTCAGCTTGAATATTTATTTTGAGATTATAATATTATTGAACTTTTTTTACATATCTTAATATTTATTTTTCATGTTAATTTTAGTTCCTATAAAAAATGAGACATCTCTTAAAATTATTTCCTACAAGATGGTTATCTAAAATTCTTTCAATATGTACATTGCATATTGTTTAATATACTTTAAAAATTATTTAGCATAAATAATTTTATTATAAAATAAAATATAGTTAAAATTAATAAAAGTGATTTTTATTTTTATGTTACCAAACAGTCTACTGTAAGAAGCTCTTTTTAAAAAGCTGTTTTTTTAATTGACAGTCAAATAGTCAACTGGCTTTTAAAAAAAGCTCTTTCCAAAAAAACGCTACTGACAAAAACTTTACTGATAAAAGCTCAACCAAACGGGCCCTTAAATTATAATTACAAATTGATCTATATTAATTATAAAAATCAGCTTCTTATCTTTTTTCTTTCTTTATAATTTTACCCATGCCAAAAAAAATTAAGTTTTCATTGATAAATTTAATTTTTTTAAATAACGACGTTGCTTTATTTAAAAAAAAAATAAATTTCGAGCCAAAACTCGGACCGACTTGTTAATTTCATCCCTGAGTCGTCGTACCTATCTACTTCAATTTGGGGTCACTAGTTTCTACGGTGTTTTTATTCACAATGCTTTATTTTATGATAAATAAATATTAAGTGTGTTTTCAACGAAGTGCCGGTTATGACATTACTACCTATAAGGTTCAACATCACTTATTTCAAATGCCAAGTTTATTTTGAATCGTGTATCATACTTTGTAGTGAAAAGGTGTTTTCCGATTATTATATTTTCGAAATATAAAATGAGTGATAATTTAATTACCGTTTTGGACAGAAGAAATGATATAAATTTCCTAAAACCCTCAACCAACACCAAACGTTGATTGTGTTGGAGCAACGTGAGTGAGTGTGAGTTTCATTTCCCTTCACTCGTCTTCCCCTACCTCGTAGGAATCAAATCGTCGTTTTACCAATTTAAAATCTAATCCCTCAATTAATCACTATTCCAATTTCATGCTAGGATTGTTTCTGAGTGGAAGATGAAGATCGAGGAATTGGAGGATGTGGAGTGCGATCGAGGCAGGACGGATGATGTTTGCAGTAAGCAGATGGTGAAGGTAGACGCGAAGAGAGCATTGGTGGGAGCGGGAGCTCGTATCCTATTTTATCCAACCCTTTTGTATAATGTATTCAGAAACAAGATCCAATCCGAGTTTCGTTGGTGGGACGAAGTTGACCAGGTTCTCTCTTTTCACCCCCAATCTTCTTTGTAGTTTTGGATATGGTTATGGTGTTTTATTTCGTGTTTGTTTGCAAGAAATTTTGAAAAACGTTGAGGGCTTTGGGTTCTGAAGGTTCTCTGTTTGTTTCTTTTTTTACTTTTCCCTTTCTTTTGTATTTGGGATCTAAAGATATAGCCATATGCTGCAAATTTAGTTTCCATTTCCCCAGTCTTCTTAGTTTCAGTGATTTTAGCATTATCAGGTGAGCTGAAGAAGTGATTATTTAATTGTCGATAGTTCCAAAAAATTGGAATCTTTACTTGATTGAGCTTCACGCAGTTAAATTCGTAGCTAGGACAATTTCTGATTCTGATTCTGATTCTGTCTCTGTTTTCCCATTTATCTTAGTTTTGGGGACTAATGTTCAGTTTCTATATAGTTAAGGGTTCGTGAGGGTTTGTGCTTTGAAGTTGTGGAGTCAAAGCATTTGGTGATAAGTATTTTGATTTGTTTCTTTGTTTAACGTCTTGCAGCATTTGTTACTTGGTGCGGTTCCTTTCCCAAAGGATGTTCCTCGGCTGAAGCAGCTTGGTGTTGGTGGAGTCATCACTCTTAACGAACCATACGAAACTTTGGTTCCTTCATCCTTGTATTGTGTGGGTTATTCTCTACACCTTATGGCTTATGCTTCTTTTAGGTTGGTGGTTTATTCACAAGTTTTTGAATTGCAAAGCGACTCACTTTGTACGGTTTATTTCTGTAAGAAATTAAATATTGCGTTCTAGTTTCACTCTTCATCACCAATATCTTCTATGAGCTCTTGGTTTTCCCATGTAACGTTTGGCAGTGAAATTTTCTGCTTTATATCTCTTTAAGTTACACAGCTTGAACTAAGAACTTTATGTTATTTATTCTTTGTTTTGTTTACCAACCAAAAATGATGTTAAAAAGTATTTTTGAAGTTGATATTTTGGTTATTCTTTGAAAGCTCACAAGTTGGATGCATTACATTGTGGTTTACAGGCTTATGGGATTGAACACCTGGTAATCCCCACAAGAGATTATCTCTTTGCTCCTTCTTTTACTGACATTAGACGAGCTGTGGACTTCATTCACAGTGAGTATACAGTTGTCAGCTATGCTTTTGTACTTTTGGTGTCTTTTGTAGTTCGATGTTCTTTTAGCTTGTTAGAATGGCATGCCAGTTACCTTTTTATCTCTGTTCATGGTTACAGGGAATGCAGCATGTGGTAGAACCACTTATGTCCACTGTAAAGCTGGACGGGGAAGAAGCACAACGATTGTACTCTGTTATTTGGTATTTCCTCTCTTTTGTGGTTTAGTTTTTCTGTTTCAATTTATCCTTATGGAATTGGAGATCTAATTGGAATTTCTTTTAGCTCATCTGGACACTGTTGAATTGAGAGAATTCGTATTATGCAGGTAGAATATAAACAAATGACACCAAATGCTGCCCTGGACTATGTGCGGGCCAGAAGACCACGAGTGTTGCTTGCCCCATCTCAGTGGAAGGTAACTAACAAGACATTACCCTACTTTTTAGGCAGCTATAAACTAAATTGTCAACCTGCTAATTGTTGATGTGGGATCTTATCCAACCAATGAGTTGTTATTGCCATTTTCTTCCAAAACTTCTTTATAGATGGATACAGTTTCATTTGAGCTAGTGCTTGCACGCTAATTTGTTTGTCTGGAAAGGTGAGTTTGTTACTAACCTGTTCAACCATTGTATTTAAGAAAGCCTTGAGGATGAATACAGTTGACACCTGCTATTTTACTAGCTTAAAAGATGTTTCTGTCAAGTGTTCTTTTGATATAGTTTCTTTGAGAACCTCCCTTGCCTTTTTCTTACCTGTCTCTGGTAAAAATGAGCAGGCTGTTCAGGAATATGGTAGACGCCAGCCAAGTACTACTTCATACTCTCCCCCAAGGGATGCGGTATTAATAACTAAGGCAGATCTTGAAGGATATCACAGCACATGTGACGGTGTTAGTTCTGGTAAGGAACTGGCAGTTATCGCCAAATTCAATGCTAGGCCTATGATGGCTAGATTGTCGTGCCTCTTTGCATCATTGAAAGCTTCTAGTGTATGTGGACCTGTTACTGGCCAGCTGCCTGAGGCACGAGCCTGTTAAGCGTTTCAGTTTTCAGGGAATGTTGTGAGGTCATTACATGTACAGATAAACGTTATGAAATAACTTTAAATTTGACGTTCGTGTTTCCAGTGATCTTCTGTTTACGAGCGAAACTATGATGCAGCGAAAGGTCAGTATTGTATTATTGTATGTACATGACAGCATTGAATTGTTATAACCGCTACACCTTCTCGTACATGACTAAGGCTCTATTCATAAACCCCCAAAGTTATCTGCAACCCTTGATAGATCGTTACAGTGCATAATGAACTTGCGGTGTGAGTTGGTTGCCTTCTGCCGCAATCCATTGCTTTTACACAACGACAAAGACTGGACATTTGAAACTACAGCAGGTGTCCATCAAGTAAAACTTCCCACTTCTATAGCAGTTTTATGAGAGTGAATGTAGATTTTCCAAAATCAGGATTACATTACAGATAAAGCACTTCTTGCTTTCCTTGTCATTTTTTTTAGTTTTTCCACAGCTTACAGCTACATCAGTGGTTGCGATCAATTCATCTCTGCATCAGGAAGCTAAATTTCCCAGGTTATCATGGAGAACTGGGACCATGCCAAGTTAGAGTTCGATAAAGATGAAATACTCCAGTTTAGAGGTAAAAGGTTCAAGTAGATATGCCTGAAAACTTCAACGTGAGAAGAAATAAGAAACTGCAATGGATAGAAAAATAGGATACATGTTTTTGTGCATGTAGACGTTAAAACACCTAAAGATGACTGCAAAGATTCTGTTGAATTTTAAAAATGGTGAACGAAACCTCACTAGCATATTTGGCCATTCCCTGAAGGCAAGTGCCGCTCGCAAACCTAGTCTCCTACATGTTTCATCAGTTATGTGCCAACGACACGTTTCAACAAACCTTCCAACTCTAACCAACCATCTTCGTAGATTTTAACCAATCGCAATAACCTTTCAATCACACAAGTAGACATTGTCCTGGTCCCTAAAACAACACCGGTGGGTGAAGAACCTACAAATTGGAGAAGTCAAGTACATGGCATGAAGATCATATAGGAGGCTGGACTGATTGAGAAGCCATGCAAGAGAGGGTGGGCTACCACTCTCTGGAAAGTGGCTCTATCAACCCCCTTGTTGAAGAATCCAAAAAAGTTGGCATGCCCATGTTGTGATATTCCTCTTTGCACTACACAATTCCTCCTGCAACTTCTTTATGGGACCAAATCTCTGCTACACTCGGAAATCCTAGCAATTTTTGCCTACCCCCACCCAACTTTAAAAGCATCCAAAATCTTCCATAAAGCGAAAGAATTGAATTTCACCTTTTTAGGTTGAAGCTGAAGTAGTCATTTCATTCCTCATTTTATCCTTTTTTTTAAATCCCTTTATTGCATGTGGAAATAGACTCTTGCTCTTCTCTATTCAACTAATTTTCTTTTCCCCACCTTCCCTTGTAGTTTGTAGGATCTTCCCCTTTCTCTATTGGTTGTTTTGAGTAAATACTAGCTGCGAAGCATCTCTACTTACAAGCTACTATCTTGATTCACTCTACCACCTTATTTTAAAATGACTCAAGACCTCATCTTTGTTGATGTTACACCAAAGTTCTCTATTTCTTTAACATTAAATGGCAAGATGGTTAGCATATTAACTTGCTTTTATTAGCTTAGAGGGTCTAGCATCTTAGTCACTTCCATTACTTCACTGAACATATATATGACTAATTAATTAAAAGAAGATCCGGGCTTTTGTTCATTCCATATGCGAATTCTTGCAAAATATCTGAAAATTTTACTTCTTTGGCAGTAGTTGCAGAACACAAGTCCACATTTCTGGAACTATAACTAAAATTGTTCGCACGTTACATAGATTCTTATACTTTCCAGCTTTTTAAAGGCTAACACATACAATATTCACGAATTGGCTTTACATGTAACCAAAAGCTCTATCTTTGTACGAAGTATTTACAATTTCCAGTGATTGTACAACACCGAACAATATTAGAAAAAAGATTTGCAGTAAGTAAGCAGTGGGAAGTGGGGTTTCAAAGTTAAAAAGTCATTCCTTGTTCCGACTTTATTCCCTTGAGAAACTACTATGAAGCTGCGCTGCCTATAGCCTCCATCTTGATTTTAACTTTATTTCATGCACGTCCCATGTAGGAAAAGATAGCATGCACGTTCCTCTCTCTCTCTCGCTGTCCCTTTGAAGGATTAAGTACATTTTTTACTGTAGTAATGTAGAAAAGCCCGAATCTGGAATAAAATAAAGCTGCAAAAGAAGTTTCCCAGGTAACAAAAGAACAAAGGGGACTGCCTTAAATGTGGTTCTTGTTACTGCTATACAAAGATTCCCGATTTTTAATGTCATGTCTCAACCAAGAACCAACGCCACCTCCACTTCGTCTTTTTCCTCAATCAGCTACGCACAAGGAAACAAGCGAACCTCTCCTGTTTTAGCTTTAACGAGTATAATGACAAACCACTTTTCAACAGTTATTATGCATGATGATGTAAGTATGGTGGCATGAAAGGTGACTACATACATCTACATGCAAGTTTTATCCATATGGCATGCATTAATGGATTTGTCACTTGGAGAAAGAAGGTGCTAAATGTTATAAGTTGATGCATGTTAGAGCAAGAACCATTTGATTGGTAAACTAGAAGTAATTAACATCACGAGGAGTGGGGCTATGTCAAAGTAATAACCATTGTTAAAGTTAATTTACTTTATGTTAGGCTCATCAAATCGTCTGCCTCCTTTCATAAGATCATTCTGACTCTATTAAATTAAATAAAACTGCGAGAAGATGGATTAATTAGTCATTATCATGCATCATTCAGGAAAAGTAATAATCTCAATTTTTGCTAACTGGTAAGAATTTACTACTCAAGGTAATAATTAGCAGAGGAGGAATCATAAGGATGAAGAAAACAAGAGCATGCTATGTTCTGTCAAACTTTGGCGATGAAATTAATTTTTATTCTATTAAAATATTTTAAGTACCATGACTGGACAATAGCACAAAATTAGCTTTCCTGTTCTTCAAGTGCGCTTAAATTGCAGTGATCATGTACGCCATTTAACGTACCTTTGTGTTCATTAATCTTTGCCTACAATTAACGAAAGATATTAAACTAATTAATAATTAATTAAGTTGATCAGAGGCTATCACACTATGATCGATGCGATCTTATCCACTAGACAAATGTGTTTTCTTCTTTAGGCGACTAATTAAAATTGAGCATCTTCTATAATCATAACTGCTAAAGCACGACTTTTATAAACTGCTAAAGAGTTGTGATTTCTGCCTACTCGAATCTAGTGATATGAATCCATCTATATCAGATAACAAGACGAGAGATTCCAATACTCATATTCACATGGCATAAGCTAATTACATTTCATGTTACAAGTTCATGCATGAGATGGCAATTCAAAATTATCAGAAACATATACTTTTTGAACTGATATCTATAATTTCTTCAAAATTTTAGAAAATAGGTTCCCCGAAAATATATAAAAGGAAGTGAAAGTTGCATCTTGAGGCACCGAATCTCGTCGACAAGAACATTTGTAAGCAGCTGTGAATTTGCACTGGAAATGGATCAAAACAACAAAAATGGACAAAGGCTTTTGCTTCTATATAATTTGCACATACTATGGTATTTCTTTTTTTGTTTCTTCAAAGAACAATATAAAAAGAGCTTATACATATGCCTTGAAAATAATAAAATAATCAGAATAGGCGTAAAGATGATAAAGTAATCATGCTGGTGATGATTTTCAGGCGCCAAGATTTGCTTTGCGTCTTTGTGTCAGTAGAGAGCAGCCTTTTCTTGGTTTCTTTTCTTTTTTCCATTGGATTTCTTTCTTTCTTTTTCCTTTTGTTCTTTTCTTTCCTTTCTTTCCAACATGGACTGTTTTACAGTTAGTTCAGTTGAGACTTCAGAGAGCCATTAGACCTTAGGCAGGCCCCTCTAAAGAGAGAACAAAATTATTAAAAAAAAGAAGAAAAAGAAAAGATCAAGCTATATATATGTGGGTTTCTTGCCCTCTTCTTAAAAAGAAATTTCCAGCAACTATGAAAGCTTCTGGTACTATGATGATGATAATGATGGTGTCTGTAATGTGTTTCTTTTCTATTTATTTTCTCTATTTATTTTTCCCTTTGTACTCCTACCCATGATGATCCTGGTTGTCAGGGTCTGGCCAGAAAGATGAATACTTCAACCATTCAGTCTCTTGAGTGTTTGCAATGGATGACTCCTGAAAAACCAAGAATTCAAAAAGCATGTGAAAAATAGGGTTAGGGTTTTGAACAGTAAAGTTCGTTGCACTTATTAGGAGGCAAAGAAACAATGAACATAACCAATGAAGCTGCCTCTTTTGTCCTTTTTAATCTTCTCCACTATCTGGTTTGTCTATCTTGAGAGGACACGCATGACAAAAGTTTCCAGATCGCTATCATCCACTTCCAAAACAAAAATGTAAAAGGAAACTATATGTTTACCGAATTATATATATTTCCATATGATCCCCATCTACCCAACCCCCACACTCGAAAAGAAAAGAAGAAATTATAGTTTATAATGTGAAAAGGATTGATTTACTCGTGTTTGATCTCATGTTACTATCGACTTTAAATGAACCTACCCCTAATCGAACATCAGCTTTAGTTCTTTATGCTTTTCTTCTTTTAGGCTCAAATTGAAAAAAAAGAAGAAGAAAATATATGTTTTTAGTTTCAGAATCTTTATACATTAATTTACTCTATTTTTTTACCTGGAAAATGCCTTAGACTTAGATGCAAGTCTAAGATCATATGATATATAAGCCTATACTTCTTTACTGTTAATAAGAGCTTCGAGACGTAAAAATGGAAACAAGAACAAAAGAGATAAAGAAAAAAGAGAAAAGTTTTCAGGGTTTATGTCTGTAATTTAGATTATGACAATACTAGTAAAATACGAAAAAGGTAGTGATTTTCTTTATTTTACTATTATTATTCCTTACCTTTTCTTGCATCTTCTTCAATCTTCATAGTTGGGAATAATGAGTAAAGAAGGGTCTCATGGATTTCAGGGTCAAAAAGTTCATACTCACTTCTTTCATATCTGATGTAGAGGTGCAACCCATTATGAGTTCTTCCAATCCAGATGTTGACCTGTCTCCACCCAGTTTATGATGGTGTTGCTGCTGCTGATGTTGTTGCTGCATAAACATATATATCTTTTTTATTTTAATCGAAAGATTTAGGTGGACCGTAAATCTTCAAGAAGCTTAGAAAGTAAAAAAGACTGATTATTGTACTCGACTTTAATGAAAGCAGCTTCAGTTATTGATGGTAATTTCCAGTTGTCCAACAACAGTACGAGACCTTGACCAATTAGAATTCCCGGTGAAACTTCACCATTCTCACTCTAGTTATTGTTAGTTGCATGAGTTTCACCTAATCCTTGTCTAGCTTCTTTTGTTTATGACACAGAGAGAGAAAGACAGATGTCGGCAGCTGACATCCTATTCCACTCCCTCACGTACAAGGTTGATGAAGTTCGTGCATGGTCGTTGCCTCTTTGGCTCAGACATGTAAAATTCTTACACGTACCTATGTTTGGTCGGAAAACTAAGAAACTACTCTTACATATTGATCACCGTTAGATACTTGAATTGCATAGATATGAGTCGGAATTAGCAGGAGTTACAAAGGTGATGGAGATAGCTCGATAATATAAAAATTACCTGCATTTCATTTTGAAGAATGATTCTGGATACATGGTAAGGATCCTCATCGAGAATGATGGAAGTGTGATGGAGAGGGGGTGGAGAGATGATGGTGGAGATGGGATGTGAAGGCCTACTGATGTGGAATGCTGCAGTAGCAATCTGATGGTGTGGTTGTGCATGGTGGTGGTGATGTTGAGGCTGATGATGAGGATCATGGGCCACATGATGTGGCCTCTGCTGCTGCTGCTGCTGCTGTTGCTGCTCTCGAATTTCATCACATGTGCCCGTCGAGGATGGGACTTCCCTTACCGTCGAAGCCTCAACTACCCCCACCTGAATGGACACAGCCCCTCAGTGATGGACCAGTTAGTCTATTTTCTTTAGTTTATGATTCAATTGCCCTTTTAGTTGGTAAATAGAAACACAGTTAGCTGACAAAGATAATCAAGTGAGGTCCATAGCATTCTTTCGTTCATGCTGAACTTGCAAGCAATGGACTTATATGAGAAAAGTAACCCAAGAGCTTTTTTTTTTCTGAACCACTCTTTTGCTTTTATACCATAAATGTGATGCTTGCTAATCTTTTACGTTGGATACTCAAAAAACATGAAGCATATTGAACAGAAACAATCCAAAACCTATAATGGAAAGCTATACCTCTCAAGATTCTTAGGTACGTAGAATGTTAAACCTTTCTCGTAGTTAGGAGTGAGGCCTAATTAATTAGTTGATGCATGGAATTAAATCCCATTGTTTCATGAATGAAAAGTACCTGATCTTCGAAGCTTTTCCTAAAATGGGGATAGCTGAAATGATTAGATTTTAAATTCTGAATATCCAAGGCACTGTAACTTGATATCGCAGCAGCGACACTAGCTCCTGATATTTCATCTCTCTGTGGAATTATTTCTTTTGAAGAACAACTTCCACTCCCACTATCTCTTCTACTATTAGGGTCATTGCTTCCGTCGACAGTTGTTGCATTCCTCTCAGTCCAATTGCATTGCCTTGGCTGTGTCTGATAGAATATTTTTGAAACCACTAATTCTCCTTCTTTCTCTTCTTCGTGCTGTCCCAAATGGTACTGGTGCATGACCCAATTAGTCTTTTCGGGTTTTCTGTTCTTGCCGAAGTTTGTGTAGAGGACAAGTATTTTCTTGCACCCTTTCTGCTTGCCACTAACCATTACCGGTCTTGTCTTGCCTGTTTTATGCCATCTCGTTTCTCCACCCTGCAAGTCGCACTCATTCTGAATTTTTCTTCTTTTCCTTGTTCCCGTCGTGTAAGCCTTGGAAGGTCTATGAAAGAAGTGCCTGCTCAAACCATCTCTGGTCACTCCTGCAAGAAAATCAAAGTTAGGTTGACTTAGGTGCAACAAACTGCTACACGCCATAAACAAGTCATAGCAAACAGGAGAAGAGAACCCAAGAAAATCCGTACATATGATCGAGTTTAGTTCTTCCATTTTCCTTTTTTCTCTTTTAGAGAAAAAGAATAAAAGACTCGAGCTTTCGTGGAGTAAAATAAAATGAAATGGAACCCTGGGAAGAAGATTAACTAACCTGGAAGTTTCTCAGGATGGGTATAACAAATCCCATCTTCTCCTTCAATGGTAGGGATGAATTCATCTATCAAAGGGTGAGACTTCATATCTTTGGCTTCAACTTTTGCTTCGAGGTGTTCTATCAATTCCTGGTCTGTTGGATCAAATTTTACTCCAGCTGGTAGGCCTACCCAATCCTGTAAACTCCATGAAAACCCAAGTTAGAACATAACAAAAGAAAAGGAGAAAAGAAAAGAAAAGGTAATAGAGAGAGTCATGGACGAAGATAAAGCTCCAAAGAAGAACACAGAAAGCATAAATATAAATGTTTTGCCTTATTACAAATTATTCTTCTGCTTTTGTTACAAAAGATGTATCTGAAACTTGAGAATATTATGAAGCTATTATAGTACCGGTTTTCCTTCAAGCTTGTGTCCACAACCCGGGCACTGCTTTGATCCGCACATCTGATGCTCTTCGAGCTTTGCATCGATGAGGTCAGAACTGCTGACGGAGCCCAAATTACTCCTACTCATCGCTCTTCTCACTCAAGCACACAGCTACTAGTATATGCTATCTTCTTCCTCTTTGACACCACTTGAAATTTTCGATCAAAATATCAACTTTATACAAGATCCCGCCACTCATATCCCGTTAGCTAATCTATATAACAAAAAATCAGCGGTTTTTAGATCTGAATATACAAAAATTATTGGAAAAGGATTAATAGAACAAGAAACAGATTGTACATTAGAATACTTTCTGACGGGTGGAAAAGAATCTAACTAGCTACTGTATGCATCCAGGATAAGGCACCTTTTGGTTTTTGAGATTTGTATCGCTAAGTTGAAAAGATAAAAACTTGAAGCATTCGGGGGCATGAATCATCCAAAACAAACAAGAAATCATCAAGAAATGATCAAACTGTGTATATGAACATGTATGTACGAAGTACGAACCTATAAGCTATATCAACAGATGAATCAATTGATACCCAGATAAGAAAATCTCCCTAGAAAAGGAAGTATATACATATTCCTTTGAAAGAAATCTAGTGTAAGGTGTAGATGAGGAGAAGAGAAGCTATAGGGCTATAGGTAGAGTAGAACACAGGAGGGGAAGGGGAAAAGAGGAAACTGTCACAGTAGGATTGAGCTATAAACCTGTGCTTTAACAATAAAAACACCAGAAATCACTCTCTCCAGTCTCTAGCTTTAACCGACGCAAGTGAGAAAAAAGGAAAAGGCAAGGGCACACACCTCACCTTTAAGCCTTTGCCAATTTAAGTAGAGCATGTAGGCGGTTTGTGAGAGAGAAAGAGACTTATAGAGATAGACAGAACAGGATAGGAAGAGATAAGCAGTACTAAAAAAAAAAAGGAGAGAGAGTGAAATAGAGATATTAAAAAAAAGAACAATTCGAGATTTTCTAAAGTACAAGAGCCATGTCTCTGTCTCTCTCTCTCACGTATACAACACACACACACTCTCACAAACACCTATGATTCAAGGTCTTGACTAATTAAAGCAAAAGGCAAGAAACGGCCTTCAAAGCTGTTACTTGAGGCACTCCGTTCAAAAGAACACAAACAACTAGCCAAAACCCATTTTCTCTATATTCCTATGTTGTATTATAGAGAAACAACAATAATAAATCAATTCTGGTTTAGCTTAGAAGAAGATAAAAGCCATATGTATAGTAGTAGTAGTGTGTACATATACGTGGCAATGAGCTTTGAGTAAGAAAGACGATATCATCAGACGAAATGTATGGCTAGGTTACTTTCATGAATAAAAACAAACAGATCACAGTGGAAAGTGTATACTTAAATATACATAAATGGAGGAGAGAAATTAATATATAAGACGAAGAAGAAGGAGAAGAAGAAGAGAGCAAAAGAAAGATATGGTAGGAACTCACATGGGCTTTGAGCCGGAGTGCTGATCATGATTCTTTAGCCATGAATGTTGCAGAGAGAAAGAGATAGAGAGAGAGGAATTAGAAGGTTGCTTGATGTACAAGGCAAATGAGCAGTGTACTTGATGGACCACCACCACCCCTTCCCCTTCTTATTACTTATTAATTAAACCTATTTTAAAACATAAACTATTAAGTGAAGCCAACAGGTTGGAACTGTTTTCGTGCATGCAATCGTTTAAAATTTGGAGTTAGAGTTTTGCCTCTTGCAAGGAACCTACCCGACTCAAGTGAAAATTAGTCTAAATGTGGATGGCTTCAGTTGTCTTTCTTATAATTAATATCCTCGCAAGACACCTCATGGGGAAAAAAAACCACAAACTATTATTCATATATTTCCAACGTAAATAAATATAAAAAAAAAGAAGGACAGTGTTAAAATAAATCCTATTGTTAATTTTTATTAAAAAAAATTGAGGGGAAATCTAAAGTGCATCACACTTGGATAATAATGTAGTGTGTACGAAGGCTTGCACTGGACCCACTGTGATGTGGGGCCTTGTGTTATGTTAAGATGATCAGATGGTGTTGTGTTAGCTTATATGTATTCATGCTCATTACATTCTTTTGGGCAGTCAAGACTAAATGATGGAGGGACCAGAGAGATGTTTTAGCCAACAAATAGATGGCCATGATTGCTCCTTTGTCTGATTGATATCATTTTTACTTCTATACTATAAATAATATTTATTATTTTTTTAATGGTACAGAAATAGAATAAGGAATATAATATACATAAGGGTGATATAATTGTGTGGAACATTTGAACCTGTGAATAAGTACCTTAGGTCAGGCTTCTCTTTTTGTTCAAAGCGAAAAAGTAATCAGATTGGTGACATTGCGCAATAACTTTGACTTTTGACCAATATAGCAAATCAAACCCAAGCATATCTTAGACACTGTTTTTAATTTTATGCCTGCTTCTCTTTTTACCCTATTAAGAAACTAATGTTTGCATAGCTACTCAAATTTAAGCAATATTTTAAAAATCATACTCAAAATTAAATAATTAAGACAAGAGATTTAAGGTTTAAAAGGTTCGACCCGTATTAGACTTTGATATATGATTGAAAGAGGTTGTTTTAAAAAAAATTGAAGTTTAACTAAAATAGAAATTATTAATTGCAAAATTAATTGTTTTATTTTGGTTTACATAAAATTATTACTTTACAAACTAAAAAGTTAAACGGTTCAAGATTTTTACAATTGAGTTAGTTGAACCGGTTGAGTTTTTTAATTGTTAAATTTAAGTCTCAAGATTAAATACGGGGACCTCTCTTATAATTCCACTCATTTTAAAAATATTATATAAACTATTAAAAAAATCTTATGGTACTAAAAATTATTTAAATAAAATTAGTGAATGCTTGCTAAGTTATTTTTATAAAAAAATAAAATTTTAATATCACGAGATATTTTTAAGTAATTAAAAATAGAATAATAAATTTACAAGGTAATTAAGTTTTATTATTATTGGAAGGGCATTGGAGGATATGTATGTATATGCTTATGGCCTTATTTCAAAGGTGAAGAGAAGCACTTGTGGACGAGGAATAACGAAAGAATGACATATATAGAACAAGATATTCTTAGTTTTGCAAATTGGGGGCGCATCTTAATTTGTGGAAGCAAAGTTTTGTATTATTCATGTATGAGAATATCTCCTACTGCAAGAACAATCACCACTTATCCTTAATTTATAAAGATCAGGCAATCGATTATTGGCCGAAAGAGAATACCATTTTCATGATATTCTTATCTGATTATGATTGATTCTACGGACAGAAATTTATAGTTTCTTTTATTTAATATTTATCACAGATAATGCTTACTTTGATCTGTAAGAAAATTATTAAATAACTTAATATATTAATAAAAATAGAGATAAGATTGCGTATTATTAGAGCTCCTTAATTAAAAAAAATGTTACACCGAAGAGAAACTTATCAAACCTCCAGGCACGTGTTGTCTCCCATGCATGGAAGTATAAGAGAATGCTACTACTGCGAACATAACTTACAAGCATAAACCTAAATCTATAGTCAAAGTTGTTTTGACTCGTACGTATCACATTATAACGCTAGACCAATTGTCTGACCCAATATTTGTCTTTTTCAACCATATATGTAAACAGGAAGGATATCTTTATTGGGAAAGAAAGGGAAATGAAAGAAGAGGAAGAAAGAAAGAAAGAAAAGGAAAGCAGAGGGGTAGTGGTACAAGTAGCAGCTAACCAAACAAAGAGAAGGTGCAAGGAAGCAGCAGCAAATGCAGTGGAGACATATTGAAAAGGGAAGTTGGGTAAGTAAGACTCTTTTGATGCTTCTTGCTCAACGTTGAGTATGAGTATGATCCATGTTATGTTAGGTCTATCTAACACTACTGATCATTGCTTCTGTTTTACTCCAACATGTTCCTCCATTGTAATCAACAATCACAATTGAAAACCTCAAGTTACATCTCGTTTTTTACAACATTTTAATACTCTTTAACAGTTAATTAAGAAGGCTTATTTCAATAATCTGAAACTCTTTCCAAATACTTTAGTGTCTAAATTCAACAAAATCAATCTGGATCAGTATTTTTAACTATTCTTTTGTTTTTTTCTTCGGTCGTGTGGTCTGTAATCTGTATAGGACCAATTACATTCAGCCAACGCAAAATACAAATAAGTAACGTGCATGGAAACTTCGGTTTTACTGAATGCTACCTGGGTACTATCTAAACACGCATTCCATAGGAGAAAGGGCTTACATTTCCGTGAAAACCAAATATATTCAACAATTCATATTAAGATTTAGAGAAAATTGAATGGAACTACAATTTTGATTCAAATTCCAAAATCCAAGATTCGGAAACTGATGAAGCAAAAAGTACTGGGTTGCGACTTAAATTTAGCTTGTACAGATTAACCTATAAATTGACGTTGGAAATGGCACGGACATATGGAGTCTAGGAGAAGACACGGAAGTGAAAATCATCACTATGGATTGCCAAGGCTCCTCCTTCCTGAATGCCAGGGATCACCCAATTTATTGATCTACACCCTCACGGTAGTGAAAATGAATTGCTTCAGCTGAAATTTGGCCAAAGGCTGCGAATGCACACCATCCACGACCAACTCTCCAAGACTGTTGTTATGAGAGATGTTTTATTTGGACTTGAACTTGCGGCTGACGTAATCATACGTAGGGACATTGATCACTGCAGATGATCAATAAAAAGGACGTAAATACCGGGAAGAAATTACGGAGAAAGAGAACAGAATTCTGAGTGGATGTTAAAGACCATCTCCATATGATGCCATTGTAAGAGGCTCAGATATAAGCCGTTGAGCAATTTTAGTAATATCCCCCAGTTTAACTTCATCTACAGCCTTCAGAAAATGCTCCACAGGTTTCCTACGACATAGTGAACAATATTAATAAGCAAAAGGTGATAAACGACGAAGATGAGAAACATTCATTGCAGAAAGCAAGCGCATACAATCACCAATACTGTTGGAAATTAATTAATTTGCCTCCTATATCACAGAAAAAACACAAATAGTGACAAGATGCCAGAATGGTCAACAACAAATGTAAAAGAGATTCAGTTTAAGTTGCATATTATTCATTCATAAAGCTGTTGGAGGAATCAGACCTAACGTGCATGCAAACAGAGGAATAGGTATTGGAACATACCTCTCACCATATGTCAAGACTTGTCTGCCAATATCTTCGGAAGCAATCATCTGGAACAGACAAAAGGTTGATGTAAGGAGATAAGATTAAACCACGTCACTGCCAAACTAGTTGAACCTATACTGCTCTGTCTTGATGCTAGTTATTAAAAATACCTAATGAACACTAGGTCCTTTTATATAACCTCCTTCCAACATCATTCTAGACCTTCCTGTTCTCCTTGCTTTTTCCTCCTACAGTTCTACTTGAATTGGTTCACTTTTCCTCACCAATATATCAACTGGACTATATTGGCTATTACAAACTTATCTAAGCAGTACTCCATGATCTTCAAGGGAGGAACCACCACCTTGATATGAATGTAGTCATTCTTTATACAATTTCTCACCACAATTCCGTCCTAGAATTCTCATTTTCTACATCCTCCTTCTTTAAAACATGATTCATCCTTGCCAAATATTTTCATCACACACCAGAGCTTGTGTAGTTGTGATTTGGTACAATTTTCCTTTTGGATTAACAGCAATTTTACTCGCATGAAACTCCAGCAGCAATTCTTATTTTGAACACAGAACTCTCAATAACTCAAAACACTGCCACTGATAATTTTGGGGATATCTCTTGACAAACAACTTAACCAACACAATCCAATTACTTCCTTCCAAGTCACCTTATCTTGAAAACAGAACTCTCGAGAACTCAAACTCTGACAATGATTATTTTGGGGATATCTCTTGACCAACAACTTAACCAACACAATTCAATTACATTCTTCCATCTTACCTTAACAAAGTCATCTTTAGGTTTCTCTTGATCATAACTCCCACCTGCATGATATCCTCTTATAATTTCTGATAAGCAAATGGATGAGAATACAGGAATTTTATTGATACTTAGCAATAGCCTCGTAGGAAATTCTACAAGCACCAAGCTATCAGCCAACAATGGCCCCTCAAGCTATCAGCCGAGACAGTACAACAGTGAAAAGATGCCCTCCTCTGTACTACCCCCCTCCCTTACATAGTTCCCTCTCTCTCCTCTAACTAACTCTTCTCTAACCGTTAGCTGACTCACCATTCCCTGCCTTAGTGATTTTCCTAGAGTATGTCAACATGGGTTTGTGGCCCATGTTCAGTCCCTGCTCCCTCTTTCTCCTAGAGTAAGTCAATATGGGTTTAGAACCCATATTGCTATCAATTTCCTTTACTAGTATTAATCCTGGTTTGTTTTCAATCTGCGTCTTTGCCCAACCCATTTTGCCTCTTCTATGGTTGCTGTATGGACTCTCCAAATGAATGATCAACAGTCTCCCTCGATTTTTTTCATAAAGTACTCATGTTCCAAGTTCAGAAGTAGATATATAATTTATCATTAATCAATATACAATTAACAAAAGAAAATAACAATTTACATACTCTGGATTCCAAATTCATTAAAATGGCAGACTTTGTTGACTGCTTAGCACGAGATAACTGCACTGAGTCAACTGTTGAGAACACAAAATAAAAAACAAATCAGTACCAGGTACGAAGTCCAATAATTTGGTAGAATACTGTCATAACAAAGGTTGGGCAGCAAACCTGCCCCAGGGGTAGCAACTTGAACAAGTTCATTGGCGGCTATATCTATTGCTGCCTCTGCAAAGTCAGAAGCCTGCATCAAGAAATTCACTGCCACTTTTGTAGCACTCACATGGCTGACATGACAGAATAACACAAAAACCAAAATCTCAAGCCTCTTCTTCAGCATAACATTTGCATTACAAAAACAAAAACCGCACAGATCTTAAAAATTTTACATTATTGCATAACATTTATCCTTCTTTAGAATCAAATTAGTTTAAAATACATATTGATTTATTCCTAATTTCTCCCAATCAATGCAAAATTGATATGATCAGCCAATATGCAATTGCAGTCTTGCAGATGATATGAATTATGAATAAGGAAAAATAAAAATACCAGAAGCCACATCTGAGAGAAACATAAAACAAAAGATTTCTAATAGCAGAAGTTTTAAGAAACAGCTTAAGTATTCAGAAACTATTTCCAGCAGTATGACAAAAGATTCAAAATGGTAGCTTACAGTAGTGCCTTGGATGCCAAAAATGCTGGTTCCGTTGTAAATGTCATTGAAGGCTGTGAAAGACTCCATTTGTGGATATTCATTCAAAACACGAAGATCTGGCCCTCATATCAAACATATACAGGAGCAACAAAGTTAAAAACCTTAGACAGATAAAGAAAAAAGAACACAAATAACTGAAGATATACAACATAATATTGAAATAAATGTACATATATGAGATGAAGTGTACAATTTAGGATCAAGGATGACTATGGACTTACATAGCCTTGAGTACATTCCTTTTCCAGGGCCACCAGCAGAAAAAGATCCACCTCCTCCCATTAACATCTACAGAGTAGTTATTAAGAAGATTCAGCTATATCCAACTAGGAAAAGAAATAAGGTTCACCACAGGGAAAATATGGTCCAAAGAGAGGACAAGCGAACAAGAAAAATCTAAAATGTTGTAATCATGGGATCCCACAGAAATCAAATGTTACAAACCTGAAGAACTGTCAATGTCATAGCGTCTTTCAAATGGTGCCAGCCAACAGGTAGTCCAAATGCAATAGCGAAATGGATTTTCCGGTCCTATAAGGGAAAACAGAACCATTAGACCCTTGATAAAATATATGATACAAGTGAAAGAATTTCATGAAAAATGGAAACAATATGATACAAACCGCCGAATCAGCTTGACAGCGAAAATCACCACCAACATAAACAGAATCAGGCTCTCTAATACTAGAAACCACCGGTAGGTCAGATAAAAGTGGCTCTGCGATTGAAACCAGTTCCTCATGCTCAACACCAGTAGCTGCTAGTACAATCCGAGGAGCTGTATAATTTTCCTGTTCTCAAAGCGAATCCAGGCAATGATTGTTAATACTTGTGAGAACTAAACAACTATGTTGAGATAATCTTACTTAGTAGCCAAAATTCACAATAAGAACAAAGCATCATTAGATTTACAGTTACAAAATCCTCCAAACTTGTGCTGTTCAATCTATTTATTGCAGACTCTGTAGCCAACAAAGGATTTGCCAATGCGCCTGAAAAGCCAACTGAATGAAGGGCCACTGAGAGCAAGCCTTGTGGATTTTTAGAAGCTTCACTGATCTCAGCTTTCACTTTTTGAAGCTGTGATGGCAGAATTATTATTCTATAAGCATGCATTTTTTTAACGAATAAAACTATGGATCGGATCATCAGCAACATTGAGAATCTTACTTGTGCGTTGACCTCCCAATCAAGAAAGGCAGGGTTTCTAACAGTGTCAACCAGTAACTCTACCATCTGTGGAAGATAAGTCTTCAGAGCATCAAAAGTGTAGCCCATCTGTTCCCTAGAAGCTGAGGCTTGCACATTGCCCCCAACTGCCTCCACTTCTCGCACAACACGCAAGTGACTGCGGTTTCTTGTGCTTTTAAAAGCCATCTTCTCCAGTAAGTGCGTGGCCCCAAATGAATTTGGTGTCTCGTATATTGAGCCACAGTTAATGTATAAGCCAACTGATGCTGCAGGACTCTGGTAGACAATATTTATTATTTCCTAGAATGGAAAAACTTATAGATAATAGATTTCCAAACACGATATATCATCAGACATACCGCTGATGTTTCTGAGGCAATTTTAATCCCGTTAGAAAGTTTTGAGATCTGGGTTTTCCCAGGCTCGACATAATCAGGAAATGAGGCTGGGTGTTCAACTCCTGCAAGTGGGAAATCGAGAGGAGGCAAGGAATTGGATTTATCTCCAAGAAACCAGCTGAAAAGTCCACCTGAAGTAGATGATTGCCGAGCAACTGCACTTGAGCTTGAACTTAAATACCTCGCAGGCAACCTACTGCTTGTACGGCCCTGCTCACCCAAAGAAACATTTCAATAGTCAAAGTAATCGAACAAAGTGGATAGGAAAAAAGTTTCCTACCAGCTAGATAACAAGTGAAACAGAAATATGAACCAACATATGATTTTAAGCACCGCAAAAACCCCATCCGACGATAGACATCACATTCAAATGCAAAATTCCCAATAAGAGCAATGGTTATGAGTGAATTTCGTACGTTAATGTTGTACCCAAGAACGTCAAATATACAAGGACGAAACCTTGTTCTAATCAACTAACAGTAAAATTTCTGAATCTTATAAATTTCCCATCGAGCACCCATCATTTCTTTTCTCATCCTACTCTCGTCACATTCTGTATCACCAAGGGATCAGTAGATGGAGGATTCTATAGCAATGGCACAGCGACAAGTGGCTGAATACGAGTGCGTAGGATATAGAAACGGTATGGGAAAGAATAAGACTAGGAGGAATGGAAGTTTAGCTAATGAAAATCATATTAAGATTGAGCCTTAGGCTGGGGAGAGAACTGGCCTCTGGAATAGCCAGAATGCAGGATACTGCATTTAAGCTATTGTATTTCGGATTCCATTTTCGAGATATACTATTCTACTGCTTGAGGGCGCTGAATAAATTTTCTAGCCTTCGAGCCCCATGACATTCTAACATGTAATCAAATGATTCCGCAGGCCAAGTTGATATATCACACACAAGTCGCGAGCAACAATCACACATAACGAGAAAAATCAAATTTGAACATCGAAAAGGGGTAGTGTGGTAAGTTTTATTTGGGAAAATTTGCGAACTAACCTTCAGAGCCCTAAGACGTGAAGCCGCTGTTCTGTACATGATTGATCGATGGGTTACTGTGAAACCCTAAGCAACGTACGATGTGTCGCCTGCTTCTAAGTTTGATTCAACCGGGAAGATAGCGAAGGTGCTGCGTGAGTTGACGGTTTAGTTAGGTTTCGGGCGGGCCCAACAATTGGGTTGTTGGTTCGAGACTTGGAAGGGTGCACTTTAGACCCAATCAGGACCGTGCATCTGGCGTTATTGTATATCATGTTGATGATGGGATCTTGGCCGTTTATTTTTTAAATTACCATATGTTTTCTATATTATATATCTATTAGACTATAACAAATTATTTACACAGAGACGGCCATTGACGAACAAAGTTGACAGGAGTTCAGATCTTCTGTCTAGTTTTATGGTGTCTTATTCTGTCTCATAAATTTCAGTCATTCATTTATATGGGCTCCGCGTGGGTCCCGCATTAGATAAATGAATGACTAAAATTTATGGGACAGAATAAGACACCATAAAATTGGACAGAAAATCTTGTCCCAGTTGATAGCCTCTTTTTCTATCACCAAAATTTCCAACACCACCATATAGTCCTTGAGCATGATTGGTCGATTTTTTTTTTTGTATTACTTGTTGGTTACTATAGTAATAGAGGAATATGACCCTTTTCGATGCACAGTTTAATTGGCTTTCTTTACCAATTTCTATCATTTTGTCTTATACAGGTCTGCTCCACAATTTAGCCGTGTGACAAAGTCGAGTTGATACTTGCGATTATTGCCCTCGACAAGAGCATCTTATTGGATGGAGTAAACCTCCTACTAGATGGATAAAGCTAAACACTTTCGATGCACAATTTAACCGGCTTTCTTCACCAATTTCTATCATTTTGTCTTATGCAGGTCTGCTTCATAATTCAGTCGTGTGGCAAAGTCGAGCTGATACTTCTAGTTATCGCCCTCGACAAGAGCATCTTATCGGATGGAGTAAACCTCCTACTAGATGGATAAAGCCAAACACTGATGGAGTATGCAAATGGTCCTCGTCCTCAGCCACTGCAGGCGACCTTCTACGGGACAGTGTAAGTAACTGGCTTGGAGGGTTCACACAAAATATTGGCTGGTGCTTATCAGTGACTGCAAAACTCTGGGGTGTTTTTACCTGGCTTATGCTCGCGTGAAATCTAGGCTATCGAAGCATCGAATTTGAAGTGAATTTTCAAGCAGTGTTCGATACACTCTCGTCCTCCGACCACCGATCCATGACTCTTAATTCCATAGTTTTAGGCATTAACGAACTGTTTACTAGGAACTGGATTGTTGTTTATCGACATATATATCGAGAGAGTTGTTAACACTAGTATAGAAAGCTGGAGAACAATCGACGTCTTATTAATAAACTGGGTGGCTATTAAATAGCCTTACAAGTAACAGAAAAGATTCATCCACGTGGTAACAGAATCCCAATCGTGGAGTTCACTTGGAACAAGTCAAAAAATAAGAAACTAGTCCCTAAATATAGGGATTACTGCTAACTAGAAACAGACTCCTAAAGACCTGGTCCAATGACAGTACTAACATTGCCTCCCGTAAACTGAACAGAATTTCAGTTTATCTCTGGACATGAACTCACTCCAAGAAGCTCACGCAACTTCAAAAATGCATCAAGGTTCATTGGCTTTGTCATGATGTCTGCAAGTTGATCCTGAGAACAACAATAAACCAGCTTTATAACTCCATTATTGATAAGCTCTCGAAGAAAATGAAAGCGAACATCAATATGTTTGCTCCTCCCATGAAGCACAGGATTCTTCGCTAGTTTAATGGTTGAACTGTTGTCACAAAAAATTATTGTGGCCTTGCTTTGAACACACCCAAGCTGCTCAAGCATTCGCCTAATCCAAACTGCATGACAAGCACCAGCAGCTCCAGCAATAAATTCTGCTTCAGTTGTTGACAACGTAACCACTGGCTGTTTTTTTGAAGACCAGGCTATTGCTGCTGAATTCATACAAAAAACA
>JAOQMR010000008.1:3207826-3218171 GCA_027563865.1 Erythroxylum pelleterianum
TGCATTGCGATAATCAATCGGCGATCCAGCTAGCAGAGAACCCTGTGTTTCACGCAAGAACTAAACACATTGAAGTCTGCTACCACTTCATCAGAGAAAAGGTCTTAAAAGGAGATATCCAAATGAAGAAAGATATTTATTAGATAAGTGGCTTTAATAGTAACTGTGATTAATATCATTTATATTTATCTTTTTATATTTTAAATTATTTGTTGGCATGTAAAGATATTTAAAATAATATAGATCATAATACAATAAAAATTATTAAAATAATAATTATGTAATTAACTTCTAATGACGTACCAGATGAATTATTTGGTGCTGTTCATGCTTTAAAGGTTACTCCATCTCTTCTAATCTATTCTCCGTATGTTCAGAGGGTCTCTCCGTTCTAAGTAAGGATGCTGAGGATCGTTCTCGGACTGTTAGAAATTTTTCATATCTTGAAAAAGATTAATCACAGATGGCAGATACGTGTGATGTTTGGATTACCTCTCCTTATATGAAGATTAATCACAGATGACAGATATGTGTGATGTTTGATTACGAGCCCGTTTGGTTGAGCTTTTGTTAGTAAAACTTTTGTCGGTAAAGCTTTTCTAAGAAGAGCTTTTTTTTAAAGCCAGTTGACTGTTTAGTCGTTTATTTAAAAAACAGCTTTTTTAAAAGTGTTTCATACAGTAGACTGTTTGGCAACATAAAAATAAAAATCACTTTTATTAATTTTAATTATATTTTATTACCAATACGCAAAATTTTTCTTTTTTATCTTAACTCGTTTACGTGAACATACAAAAATGTGAAGGAAATTGCAAAACAGTGACAGGTACTCCAAGATTAGTCAGGCTTTGGCACTGCCTTACAATGAAGCCTCAATTTCAGTTATGCAGTAAAACATTGTAGATGTAAGCTTCCAATTTTCAACAAATGTTTACAGAACATAAAGATATTGAGTTGTTTTCATACATTGTTTTCCCTTTAAATGGAAGGAAACTCCTATCCCCAGATTTCAACACTGCTTTGACCTCCGCAGCTCGATCCAATATCTTGAGTATCGTAGCTTTGTCAAAATCATCAATATGCCGAAAATCTTTTAACTTTCCTTTCGCTACCCAAAACAAAAAGAAACAGAAAAATTAGAAACTTTCTAAAATTCCCAATTAAAATACTATACCAAATGGAAAGAAGGATACATGTACAGTCTCCATCAACTGAAGCCAACGAAGAATAGGCGGTGGAGGAGGCATGGCATGAGATTGTTCCGTTAAAAAGGGTCTTTGACGACGGAGACGGCAACCGTACAGAATAGAAAGAAAGGTTCACAACGTTCGTTTGCGTTTCTTCAAACTTCAATATTAGGGCAATAAAAAATAAACAGAAGGAGAACCAACCTTTAGAGAAGACGAGAGGGTGATAGGTGAGCAGAAGACAAGAAAACAGAACAGAGAGAGTCGGCGTTGAAACAAACCAAGAAGAGATTATTTACGTAAGTGACGGTAATACACATTAAAAACAGCTGTGCGGAAAAGCTATAATTGGGGTTTTTTTTAAAAGCTCCGAATTATAGCTTTTGAAAAAACTTTTGACTTTTTCAAAACCTTTTATTACTGAAAAGTATTTTTCAAGTTTACAACAAACACTCATTTTTTCAAAAAATAACTTTTACAGTGAAAAAAATTACTTTTGAAATCTCCAAAAGCTGAAACAAACAGGCACTACCTCTCCTTATATGAAGCTCTAGTGTTAGATATTTTACTTCTAATGATTTCTCTCCTCTTCTTCCCTATTCATTAACTCTACTTTTTTCCTCTTCTACCTGCACAAAAATTGTTAGAACAAAACGCTGGTGCCTACCCAATCATAACTACAAACGATTCCAATTTGCTAATGAATCTCCAGTTACTATCTGACAAGCCATTCTTGGTTCAGAAAGTTCCATCATGTCATTACATTGGATAACCAACAGAATTTCCTTCACAAACAGAGATATCAGAACGCTGTCAATATAATAGCATCGTGTTTATGGGATGTAATACATTGGATTTGGGAGTTTGAAGGACCTTGCTGCAACTGCAAAACCTGATAAGTCACTCCACTGATCTCCCGAGTTTCCATGAATCCGATAGCCTTCGTTCACCAACTCCGATCTCTTGTTAGATTTGTAAACAATTGCTGGTTTGCCTTCATCCGAAGTACCCCTATAGAGTGTACGTGTAAACCATAGTTTAATTGTCGGTCTAAAACAACATGCCTGAGGTTTTAATTTATGAGCACATACCTCAAAATCAGCCTTTCCCATTCGCTGTATCCAGCGAAAGCAAGATTCTTCACTGTGACATTTCTTTGATACTCACTCCTTCCAGTTAATAAGAACACTGTAAAACCCTTTTCTTTCAATTTCTTGTAAAGCTTCAAGCTTGAAGGCAAAGCAGGTGCCTCGGCTAAATCCACCCACTTATCGAATGACAATTCGTTGAAAGGTTCTGATCTGTGCTCAAAACCAGATAATCTTGGTAACTTGTATTCATATAGAGAGCTCAATACAAATCATTTGCTAATATAGTAATTTAACTTGTTGATGGTTTCCTTTGATAGTAGCGAATATCAAACAGAATTATCTTTCGCTAGAGTATCCCATATTAACTAAACATAAAAATATTAAAGGTTTATAAGTGGTAAAAGTCAACTATCCAAACAACTAGTTCTAGTTATTTGGACAATAGTTGACTCAAGCCCAATTCTTATTAGTAGACTCTACATTCTGCCCATATTAAAAATTCAATACCTACATCATAGCAATTCGTTATTATCCAACTAAGAAAAGACTAGATCTAAATACTGGGCCCATTTTACCAAACTTTAATGGGTTTGGGCGTGGAACTTAATACCCGTGAATGTTTCTACGGGTCGTCCAACTGACAGATTCTATCGTCTGGTCCCAAATAACCTGTTAACCACTCCACTAACTTGCCAACGTATGGCGCTTTTCCCAATCACAAAACGACGACTTTAAAAACTCCATTAGAAAGCATAAATAATTGAAAACGGCGAATCATATGATCACTCAACAATCCAACGGCCAGCAGGGGTTCACTCACCCGTAACCATGGAGCCGATAGTATGGTAGATTGGAGAGCAAGGTTTCGTCGATATCAAAGACCCAAGCGTCCTTCCCATCACCACCGATCTGGATCGTCTCAGCGAAGGCCAGCGAATCCAAAGCAGTAATCTCGGAGTCTGAGAGGTATTTATTGCCATTCAAGTACTCCTCCACGTAGCTTTTACAGCTCGACGGAATTGTACTCCAGCAACCGGCATTGTTGGTTTCCACAGAAAACCTCCAGCTCGAGCAGTAGCTATCGTTATCTCCACGTTGGTAGCTTGGGAGGCGGATGATCGGACGCGATATGGCGTGAGAGATGAAGCAAAAGAAGATGAGTGAGATAAGAAGGAATTGAGAGGCGGCCATTGGAGAGAGGCGGCTTTTGTTGGGCTCGGCCTCTATGTGACTAGTAGATGAGAGGCCTATTGGTTAGTTTTAAAATTGGTTTATCCTCCAAAACGGCAACGCGCATCGTTTCTCGTATGTCCCTCTGTTTTCTTGTACGTACAAACATTATTGTACAACACATCATGAATAGACATTCCTTTATCACTGTCAATTCCCTCAGCAGATTGATGAATTCCCTCAGTTTTCATGGTACCAGAGCCAATACACAAATAAAATTTTTCGTTTTCCTTCCCTCATGGCCATCTTTGAATCTGACATACTTCTTCCTCTCCTTCTTCTTCTCCCTTCCCCTCTGTTCTTTTTGTCCCTAATATCTGAAATTACATACCTACAACCCTACCTCACATGGCGATTGAGGGCGCGACTGCTGTAACAATTACAGAGGAAATCTTACTATTGTAGTTTTTATGGTGGGTGTGGTAATCAGGGAAGAGGTAATTATCGGCCTCCCAGCAATTCCTTCTCATGGCAGCTAGGGTATTCTTCTTCAAATCCTGCCTTCACTCCGTCTTTACTTGGCGAATCTCCTCCGCAGTGGCAGTTTTGTGACGAATACTACCACACAACACGTCATTGCCCCAAATTTAATAATTCTCGATATGCTGGATTTCACTCTCAGGATCACGCTGACTTACCCTCTCAATCTTCGGTATCTTCTCCTGCTATATGGCTTCATGACACTGGTGCTAGCCATCATATGACTAACTCATACCTTCTCCTCTTACAATGACCAAGATACGGTACAGATTGGCAATGGTCAACGTCTACCAATTACTCATGTTGGTAGGAGAACTATTTGTGATAATAATGTTGTTTTTTCTTTATAAAATGTGCTGGCTGTTCCTCTCCTAACCAAAAACTTAATATTGGTTAAATAATTTTCATCTGTACTACTGTAGAGCTGAAGTCAACACAGCAATACGAGCTGACGTTAGCAGGCGCGTGAAACAGGAGTGCGCGTGCGTTGCACGCATGTGGACAAACGCGCCTGATGTATCTAGCGCATGCACAACACATGCCCCCATACTCATATATGCGTGTTCACCGTTGCACGTGCTGATACGTGTCCAAATCCCTACGATCCAAGTGTCAGGCTAGATGCAGTATGAGCTGCGCACGAGCTAGCAGTTCCACACTCGTGGGAGAGCTCACCGTGTGAGGCACGTGCATTGGACGCGCCAGGCGCATCCCTCAACGTGTGGTGCAACTTGACAGCACGCGATTGGCATGTGCAATGCACTCGCCCTCTGTACTAAAACAAATAGAAGAAAGGAGAAAACAGAGATGCACAACAAGTGCTTAGCAGAATGTGTATACAAAACAGAAGAAATGAGCCGCTGTTAATTTTTATTGAACTGCAATTTTACGATTACAAAAACTGAAGATTTATAGCAAAACCGAATAACAAACTGTCCTTAGAAAACTCCCACTACTCACTAAATAGTCTACCTACAGATAATCACAAAGATTTAAAAGGATAATTATTTGACTTTGTCGAATCCTAAAAAGTAGGAACAGAAAGCTAACAACTACAAACCAGTAAAGACTAACTGAAATTTGACAGCAATAAATAAGTAAGATGCACTAATTTTTAACACTCTCCCTTAGTGCATGCTTATGAAATTCAACTCCAAGAGCACTTTTGAAGTTCTCAAACTTAGGCTTTCCCAAAGCCTTCTACTTGATTCTTTGTTGAAATACATTCCAGCTTTATCTCTTGATTCAAGACTTTTTCCCGAATAAAGTGATGACGGGCTTCGATATGCTTTGTTCGTACATGAAAGATTGGATTTGCAGTAAGCTTGATGGCACTTTCATTGTCACAGAATATGGTTACTGCATAATCAACCTTGTGAAAAATATCTTCCATCAAACACTTCAGCCAACTGCACTCTTGCGCAGCCATAGTTGCTGCCACATACTCTGCTTCAGTATTTGACAAAGCAACTGAAGATTGTTTCTTGCTGCATCATGAAATTGCAGCTAAACTAGTGTTAAAACAGTAACCTGAAGTGGAGCGACAATCATTTGCATCTCCTGCCCAATCTGCATATGTAAATCCACTCAATAACAAATGATCACATTTTTTATACATAAGACCGTAATCTATAGATCCTTTAATGTAACGTAGAATCCGTTTAGCAGCATCTAAATGAGGAACTCTTGGACTCTGCATAAATTGAGAAACAACACCAACAGAAAAAGTGATTTCTGGCCTTGTCATAGATTAATAAATTAAACTACCAACAAGTTGTCTAAAACTCGTAGCATCCTTTAACGGCGTCCCTTCATCTTTCTTCAACTTCAAATGAGGTTCCATAGGAGTAGCCATTGCTTTTGAATCTTCCATGCCGAAACACTTTAGTAAGGATTTAGCCAGGGCCGGCCCTGGGCAGGGGCCAACAGGGCGCCCGCCCAGGGCCCTCAATGAGAGGGGGCCCCAAGCCCCCTCTCTAAACTAAAATTTCTTGGTCAAAAAATTTTTTTTTAGCCCAAAAATTTTTTTTATAAGAAGGGCCCCATTTTTTAAAAAAAAATTAATTTTGCCCAGAGCCCTCTATGAGAGGGAACCCCAAGCCCCCTCTCTAAACTAAAATTTCTTGGTCAAAATTTTTTTTATGAGACGGGACCCATTTTAAAAAAAATTTAATTTTGCCTAGGGCCCATAAAAGTATCGAACCGGCCCTGGATTTAGCATATCCCCTTTGTGACACAAAATATCCTTTGACATGTTTTATCAACTTCCAAGCCAAGAAAACATCCAACCTCACCTAGATTCTTTATTTCAAATCCAACAGTCAAGTTATCAACCTCCCCTGTAACTATCATATCATCAACATACAAAAGAACCAGCAAGTGCATTCTTGAATCTGACTTTACAAATAGGCTGGAATCTGAATTTGAAACTTTAAATCCAGAAAAGGTGAGATATTGAGAAACTTTACCATACCAAGCACGTGGCGCTTGTTTTAAGCCGTACAACGCCTTCTTCAATCTACAAACATGGTTAGGAAATTGCTTGGAGATAAAGCCTTCAGGCTGCTCCATAAACACTTCACGATCTAATTCCCCATAAAGAAATGCATTCTTTACATCAAGATGCCATAATTTCTAGCCCCTACATGCTGCAAGTGAAAAGATTGATTTCACCGTAACCATTTTTGCTACTGGA
Source organism: Erythroxylum pelleterianum (assembly GCA_027563865.1). Classification (NCBI taxonomy): domain Eukaryota; kingdom Viridiplantae; phylum Streptophyta; class Magnoliopsida; order Malpighiales; family Erythroxylaceae; genus Erythroxylum; species Erythroxylum pelleterianum. Next base: position 3,214,510 of record JAOQMR010000008.1, read on the forward strand.
CTGAAAGTTTCTTCATAATCTAATCCATAGCTTTGAGAACAACCACGAGCAATTAGGAGGGCTTTAATTTCTTCTTGCATGGACGCTTCCCAATTTGGACAACCTTTCGCTTCTTCATAACATTCAGGTTCGTCTCCAACTATTGCTCCGAGAAAGCATGAGGTAACTGAACATTGATTTGTTTGCAGTTCATAGTTTTTAAGATAACCAGGCTTCTTTTTCTCCCTTGTTGATCTTCTTGTAACCTGATTATCAACTTTTGCATCTGCATTATCTAACTCAGGAGTCAAAGACTCACCTTCTTCTCCATGTTCAGTATCATCATCGCTGAACAGAAGTATATCAGTTTGTGGAATCAAATTCTGGTTAACTTGATCACCAACAAGTTTGAAGTTCTTGATAGAATACATAGATGAGACTTCATCGAACACCACATCTCTTGAAATCACAAACTTCCTTGTCTCTAGATCCATGCATCTCCAACCTTTCCTGTACAAATCATAGCCAACAAAAATACACTTCTTTGCTTTCGGGTCAAGCTTAGTTCGATTTGTTTTAGAGATGTGAACATAACAAATAGAACCAAATAACCACCGCAGCTAGCTCTAAATCATGAACTGGATAGTTAATCTCGTGAGGCCTCAATTGCCTCGATGCATAGGCAATCACCTTGCCATGCTGCATCAATACACATCCCAAACCTTAATGCGAAGCATCACTGTACACCACATATCCTCCGGTCCCCGATGGAATAGCCAACACCGATGCCGTAGTCAACCGATGTTTCAACTCTTCAAAGCTCTTCTGACACTCCTCATTCCATTTGAATACGACATTTTTCCTCAGAAGTTTTGTCAGAGGGGTCGAGATCAAAGAAAACCCCTCGACAAACCTCCGATAATAACCAGCTAATCCTAGGAAGCTTCGGATCTTTGACACATTTCTCGGAGCTTCCCAATTCATTACTGCCTCAATCTTCATAGGATTAACTTGTATGCCATCTCCAGTCACTATATGCCCCAAAAACACAACTTGACTCAGCCAAAATTCACACTTACTAAATTTGGCATACAATTGCTTCTCTCTCATAATCTGTAAGATAAGTCTTAGATGCTCAGCATGCTCCGCTTTATTCCTTGAATACACCAAGATGTCATCAATAAATACAATCACAAATCGATCAAGGTAGGGCTGAAATACCTTATTCATCAAAGCCATAAAAGCTGTCGGGACGTTAGTCAGCCCAAACGGCATCACTAAAAACTCAAAGTGTCCATACCTACTTTTGAAAGCACTCTTAGGTACATCAGCTTCAGCTATCTTCAACTGATAATACCCTGACCTCAAGTCCAACTTAGTAAACACCTGAGCTCCCTGCAACTGATCAAGCAAATCGTCAATTCTAGGCAACGGATACTTATTCTTCACTGTCGCCCGATTCAGTTGCCTATAGTCAATACATAACCTCAAAGTTCCATCCTTTTTCTTCACAAATAACACTGGAGCTCCCCAAGGTGACACACTGGGCCTTATAAAGCCTTTTTCTAATAATTCCTGCAGCTGAGTCTTCAACTCCTTCAGTTCCACAGGTACCATCCTATACGGAGAAATGGATATAGGCGCAGCACCTGGAACTAGATCTATAGTGAACTTTGTCTTCCGATCTGGTGGTAAACCAGACAATTCCTCGGGAAACACATCTAAGAACTCCCTAGCCACCGGAATATCTCGCATGCTCTGCTCAGCCCTAGTATCAATGATGTGGGCCAGATAAGCCTCACATCCTCCTTGCATCAACTTCAAAGCACTCACAAAGAAAATCATCTTTGCTGGCACTGCCTGACTAATCCCTCTAAACACTGCCCTAGGCTGACCAGGAGATTCCAGAATCACCTCTTTGGTATAACAATTCATAATAGCCCTATGAGCAGTGAGCCAATCCATGCCTAATATTACGTCTATTTCCCTCAATTGTAACATTATCAAATCTGCTTTTAACTCAGCCTGTTCAATCCTAATCACACATCCCTTGCACACCTCTCCTATCACAGTGGTACTGCCTATCGGCGTACTCACCTCTAAGCCATGCTTGAGGGGCTCTCTATCACAATGCAACCTAAATGTCAAATGCGGTGCGATAAAAGAGTATGTGGACCCTGGATCTAGCAGTGCATAAGCTTCAAAATTATAAATGAGAAGCGCACCTGCTACTACTTCTGGAGAATCTTGGGCCTCCTGCCTTGTCATGGCGTAGACCTGGGCCTGGGATTGCGGTCGGCTTCCCCGCCCCTCAAACCTCAATGAAGAATTGTCAGCTCTTCCCCTGAATCCCCCTCGGCCTCTCTGTCCAGGTCCACCCCCTCTACCCTGCTGCACTGTTGTATTACTTCCCGTTCTACCACTGGCAACAAACTGCTTTCCTAACGTATCTGGGCAATCTCTAACTTGGTGGTCCATGGAGCCGCATTTCAGGCAAGCTCCAATCAACCTCCAACATTCACCACTGTGCCTCTTTTCACAATATTCACAAATTGGGGGTAAATTCTGCGCTGCCCCTCTTCCACTACCAATCTATACAAATCTGCCCCTCTGCCCAAATCCTGACTGCCTGGACCCACTTGAAGATCTGAATGTTCTGGTCTGGAGCTTACTGAAGCCTCTCCCAGAACTACCCTGACTCTCACTTGGTCTCTTTCCTCGAGACCCTTGCCCAGACTCAGAGCGTTTTTCCCTCATTAACTGTTCGATTCTCACAGCAGCAACTCTCAATTCAATAAAAGTCCCCATGTCAGATCTCGCCAATCTTGTCCTAATTTCCATATTCAACCCATTCTCAAATCTTCTGCACTTGTCTGTCTCAAAAGGAATTATGGTAGTGTCATACCCCATCAAATCATTGAAATGTACTTCATATTCTGCCACTGACATCCTACCCTACTTCAATGCCAGAAACTCCTGCATCTTCATATCCAGGTAGACTTTGGGCATGAAATTATCTTTGAAGACCCTCAAAAAGTCTCCCACTTCAGTTGGCAAGGCCTGGTGGTACTACCTGGAACAGTCTTCCACCATTTGTATGCTGGGCCCTGCAACAAGGACACTGCATAATCGAACCTCTCATCAGGTTCGCAGTCCATTTGATCAAAGACCCTCTCGGTCCTCTATAGCCAATCCTCTACCTCGCAGGGTCTGTGCTGCCATAGAAGTCCACAGCCCCCTGCTTTCACAGCCTATCATACGTCCTCTCCCTCCTTTCAGGCACTCTAGGAGGCATTTCCTCTGATCGAGGTATGAAGGACTCCCTACTGGCTCCTACCGATTCTAGGTCAACTGGCTGACCAACTTGATCACCTAGAGCGGATGGCCTATAACAAACAATAATTTCCATCATTTTTCGCATTTCTCAAGTTAATTCATACCTAAAAATTCTATATGTCCCAACAGATGGCAACCATGCTCTGATACCACCTAATGTAGCGCCCCCTTACCGCAGGTACGCATTGGGACGCCCGAAGGTCATTCCGGTCCATATCCTACGATAAAGGCGCACCACGATCGATCACTACACTCACTACACATGGCATAATATAAATATTTGCTATAAAGCATCAATAGAAATGTCATTCCATTTTTGAAACCAAATGTTTCCTCATTCATTACTC
>JAOQMR010000008.1:3223792-3238194 GCA_027563865.1 Erythroxylum pelleterianum
GCAGGCCTTGAAGCCCCGCTATCGAGGCGGGGCGGGGTCGGGGCCCCCCAATAGGGAGCGGGGCGGAGGCGGGGATCCCGATCCCCGCTCCGCCCCGCCCCATTGACATCCCTAGTTTTGATTGGGTCGGCATTTTAATAAATATGATACCAACGTGACATTTTGTTTGGCGCAGTTCCTGTGACGGCGCTGATTGATTCGCTCGCTAATGCGAGATATTTTAAAAATTAATGTACAAATGTGGTAACAAACAGGATTCACATATCTAAGAGCCCTTGGTTGAAAAATAAAACAAATGTATAACAACGTATGATTGAAAGAAACTCTTTAAATAATTTTAAATATTATATTTTGGGTTCAATTTGTATAATTTTTTAAAAAATTTAAGTACTACAATTTTTAAAATTTTGTTAATTGAAGCTTTAAAATGTTTATTTTATAGAAATACTCATTTAAAACACCATTTCTGCGAGTAAAGATGTGTACTATTAAATCTCTTTAGATCGAATGCATAACTGAGTGTTGATTATGATGACGTATCTAAAATACGCCATTATATAAAGACTTGAAAATTTATTCACTACAGCTGAAAATCGTAAGATAACATTAATTGATCTAGAATAAAATGATCTTATCATAAATTACTTAATTAACCATATAAAAATATAATTTTACAATTCACATTATTATAAAAACTTTTCTTAATTATATAAAATAAAATAAAGAAAAGTTAGTAACGTAATCACGAGTGAATTATTTTGAATATCCTGAGTAAAATATTAAATGTATCTCAATTTTTTATAATATTAAATATTTTCACGTATAAAAATGCACATATATATTAATTAGTATTCACAAAATTTGGTTATGTTGTTATGTTTTTAAAACTTTATTTATAATTTTACTTAATAATTCGTAGGTGTGTCAAGAATAATTTAACACAATTTGACAAAAATTTTAAAAAGTATATTGAAAAAATTATTTTTATGCTATTGCAGTAATTGAAAGTCTTAAAATTAAAATTTTATAATACATTTTAAAAGAATGTTCTGAACATGATAATTAAATTAATTTCAACATTCTTAAATTCTATAATTATTAGTGTTATATATTAATATATTATTTGTAAGTTATGGTATGTAATATTATAAAATAAAAATTGTGGTATAAATAATGAATTGCTAAAAATACAATATTTCTAATAATTTACTTTTTAAATATATATTAAGGTAGATAAACTGCATTTAGTAAAGGTTTCGTGAGTCAAACTTTACTATTCTTCTTCCCGACGAAAATTTTCCTCACGATAAGCATGATTGACATTGTTAGTAAGTCAAATAGCATGATTTTAGACTCTTCCCTTTTCCTTGCTTTACATGCTCTTAATGGTTGAAAGAAGGAAAAAGGGACACGAACTTTTTGCCTCTTCTGTAGACCTTTATCGTCTTAATAACAATCGTCGACCTTTTACTATCTATCGAGATATATAAAGGAGACGAAGAAGAGGAAGACTGAAGTGGAGACCGTACAATGAAGTCGGTCCCCTTAATCTTTTGACAGGATCGTGGGGCGCAAGCGTGTAGCTGTAACCATGTCCGGTTCAAAACCATCATGCTTGTTTCACTCCCAAGCTACCATACCCACAAAAAAGTTACGCCTTTAGTACCACTTTCACGGCAGGTAAATAATTAAGAGTGATTGTCTATTAAAGAACATGAATGGCTAAAAGAAAAGGAAAAGGAAAAAGTCGATGGTTAAGGCTTGATAAACTCCTTAAGCAGTAACCTTGCGACTCCCCTATAGACGTTGATCATTGGCTATACTTTACTTCATTAGACTCATGGGCCAATTCGAGTATGACAGATCAGTTTTTTCCTATAAAACCTGTAGGATGCTGCAGCCCTACTTGCAGGTCTTTTGGTGGGGTTAGGGCGTTGCTGGAAAGGAGTATGCAAGAGGCAAATAAGGAAAGGCAAACGAACAGTAGTTCTCGTTAGCTCACTGTCTGTTTAGGACAATAATATTAATGATGAATTGGCTCTTCTTTGACTATTCTCTTCAAGTGCTTTTGAACATTCTCAGTGAGGTGGGAAAAATCCCAATTGTTCTACTTTTTGATTCGTTCCAAGGCAGGATCATGCATAGAAATCTAATGTTCTGATCTTTTGTCTTCCGAAAAATGAAATGGCTATGGACTGGACCCATAGATAGAGAGACATCGGGCAATTCAAATGCCTTCGTCGGCAGTCTAAGACTCATCAATACCTTCACCTGTAAGCATCCTAGGTAAGAAACGGGGGCATTAGCTCAGCCTGAGATCAGAACGAACCAGGCAAATCATGGTCTTGGATCTGATGATTGAGTGTTTGGTGATCTCTCTACGTAACAGTGGAACCCGCTTGGCTAATTATGCCTCTAATCATGTTCCACAAACTTGGCACTGATTTTCAGTGCAAGCAAACAAAGATTATGATGCTGATTTAGGACCACCTAACCATGCACGCCGTGGCCTTTTCATGACCGTCTCTTCATTGCAAGGTGGATAGATAGAACATTTCGAAATTTTCTCCGACCCTTCGCATTCTTTTCGGAATTCACAGGTTTCAATCCCGTTTTCTCAATACAACTTTTGCTTTAAGAAGTTGCTCAACTATAGTATGGAAGATTCGCTAAGATTTGAATCTGTCCAATTTTTTTTGGAAACTTCACCTTAAATTGTACATTTATTTCCTATAAAATTACTTGAGTTAATTTTTTATTTTAAATTAATTAATGAAATAATTTGCTCAGACTACTAATATTATATTATTACTTGTTTAGAAGAGTTTTAATAAAAACTCAAAAATAACAAATAAATTTTTTTAATAAAACATCTATTATCCCATCATCAACTTCCAAAAGCTTGAACAATAAATAATCCTAAAACAAAATTTTGTTAAATGGCGTGGTAGTTTTTTTAATTATGATTGGGAAAATTATAATAAATATTATATAAGAGATTAAAATAAATTTATTTAATTAAGATAAAGTTTTATTTAATATATAATTACTCTCAATGATAAAAATATAACTACGTTGACACTAACAATAAAAAATATATATTTATTTTAAAAAATAAAATAAAAACAGAAAACAACAATAGCAACAACGAGAAATTTGGAGAGTAGGGATAGCAATGAGTCGACTCATGAGCCTTAATTCATGTGTTTTCAATGGTTCGACCTATCGACAAAATCAAGCCTAGATCGGTTTGGTGTCTATTTTTTCTAAGCAAAACGATGTCATTTTGTTTAGAAAAGTCAGGTTTCAAGTAGGCCTAGGCCTAGGCAATCTAGGTCCAGACTCAATTAAAAAAAGATGTTATTTTACACTTTTAATTTTAAAAAATTATTTTAAAAATTAGTAAGACCGGCCCATTGTTATCTCTATTGAGAAAGACTAATAATCCGTAGTCTTACTCTTAATTACTAAAAAAATTGTTCCTAAATAACTCATACAAAAACAGAGAAAGATAAAGACAGAAATCCTAACAATAAGCTCACTCAACAATCTCGTGGACCTGTCAGTTTGATCCATCTCAACACAAGAGTTTTAAAAATAAATCCAAAAAGCAAAGGGCTCTTAAGCCCAATTACTTCACCCCCTTTCCAAGTCAGAGAATTCAGAAGACCACTACAAATAACAACCGAACAGGAAACTTCCAGGTGCGACCAGCCGTTTACGCGATTCCTTATTATTAAAACGTGAAAAAGGAGACTTAAATTGGAATCTCGAAGACATCCATTGTTTTCAACACAACCAGCGATTGTGGCTTCGCTAAAGTTCGGGTCTCTGTGTTTTTGTTTCTGTCACCATGTCTTCTCCGGCTGAGTAAGTAACCCTCGAACCCATCTTCCCGGATTCGTTTATATTTCTTATGTTTATGTTTGGAAAATGTCTTGAACCTTATCTACTAACTTTAGTACAAGGACTTGTGTTAAGCTTTTTGATTTTTAAAGTTCTGTTGTTGAATTAATTGTCAGATTTTACCAATCTCTGCCACCTATAAGCAAGGCTTATGGGACCTTGTGCCTGGCTTTCACTACCGCATATCAACTTGGAATTATTGATTGGCAACTTATCGCCCTCAGCTACAAACTTGCTTTCTCTCATTTTCAGGTTTGGGTTCAATTGTTCCTGGATCTATCTGTTTTGCAGTTGAAGTATTTTATTGTTCGTTATTGGTAATGTACTTGCGTTCTGTAGAGAATTTTGTGTATAGAGATGGACTTTTCTTGCTATTAGCAATCGTGTTTCAATGTTGTTGGTCACTTGTCGAATTGTAGATTCTGTTTGCTTCTTAAGACTGTTAATTGGGGTGAGGTTATATCTATTTATTGTTCTTGACATAATATTGGCAACTTTTTAGACTCGTAATTTTTTCTCTATTCATGTGCGTTTGGTAAGAGAATAACAAATAGAGATTGCTGGGATTGTATGTATTTTTAATGAAAGCAAACTCGGGCTCTCAGTTTGTAAAGCTGACCAACCTCGTCTCTGAAGTTGTTCCAGTGTGTCTGAGTTTATTGATATTGGTGCTGGCACTCTGGCAGTCTTCCTTATAATGATGGGGGTTGGTCTTCATTGGTCATAAATGTAAGGAACATGTCACCTGTTCCCGTTACCTTATGCCTACCCTGTTCTATGAGCATCCATCCATCTAATAAATGAGACAAAGAGAAATGAGATGGATGGATGCTCATAGAGTAGAGTAAGTACAGGGTAATGGGAACAGGTGATCTGAACCCACAAATGTATTCTTAGAGTCCAGATTCATTTCAAATAAGATCGCTAGGATTCTTAGATAAACTTTTGTGCATTTTAACTGTTTGAGAGATGGGCATTCTTTTTTCAAGAATTAGAGTCAATTTGTCAAGGTGGAAATGTGCTCCAAAATGACTCCAATGTGTTTCTTGCCCCTCTCTCTGTGTGTATACGTATATGTGTGTGTTTTGTATGTTTGTTTGTGTTGTGTGTTCATGCAACCATCAACCATGTCACAGTTTCCCTTGTTATCAGTTCTGTACGCCCGAACCTTTTTTGTTCTGTTTGGCTATTCTCTACTCCACAAACCGCATACAGATTATATATGGTTCTCTTTGTAGATATGGAGGCTTATCACAAACTTCTTTTTCCTGGGGAAGTTTTCTATCAATTTTGGAATTCGGCTTTTAATGATGTAAGTTTTGTTCTTAGATGAATGAATATAGTCTGATTTATTTCTGACCTACCTGTTTTACTGGTAACTTGGAGTCGCAGGGTGTTACTGGAATTTTCAGATTCTGAGCGTTAATATTTTCATGGTTAATTGCTTTGGTTGTACAGAGCAAGATATGGAGTGCAACTGGAGAGGGGACCATTCGATAGGCGTACAGCAGATTTCTTATGGATGGTGATATTTGGAGCATTAACGCTACTGGTTTGTGACTATTGTCTACTTTTCTTGAGACCCATTTTAACATGAACTTGAGAGATTTGTTTCAGACCCATTTTTATATGAACTTGAGAGATTTGTTTCATTCTGCAACTGCAATTAGAACGTATAAGCTTGAATTATATATTTTGAATCAATGTTTTTGTTTTTCCTTCCATGTTTTTTCACTGTTGCAAGTCCACTTCTGTGAATTTGTGAAGCATAAGGAAGCTTTATGCTAGAAAATATGGTTTAGGCTTTGCAAACGGGTAATTGTTGATCATATGTGTTAAAGTAACACTGAAGGCAACTGAAGTTAAAGTGTCTCCCTGATGTAGGCACTATCTGCCATTCCCTTTTTCTATAACCCATTTTTGGGGGTATCGCTTGTGTTCATGCTCGTCTATGTCTGGAGTAGAGAATTTCCTAATGCCCAAATCAACATATATGGCCTCGTTACTCTGAAGGTATGCTGAATGGTAGTCCATCGTGAGTTTTTGCAAATGGACTTGTTTCTTACATGAGCATTCGAATCTGATGTGTTTGTTCTTCTTCTACTTTTCCTTCCAGGCATTTTACCTACCATGGGCTATGCTTGCATTGGATGTTATTTTCGGTTCACCAATTTTGCCAGACCTTTTAGGAATAATTGCAGGGCATCTATATTACTTCTTGACCGTGTTGCATCCACTTGCAACTGGAAGGAACCTTTTAAAGACTCCAAGATGGCTGTATCCTTAACCATTGTTATAATCACCTTATTTCTCGAATATGAATATGTTATTAAGCATGTTTTTTCTGTCTAATGTGTCTACTTTATACTTCCCTGCTAGTGCATTTCCTTGACCAGAACAGACATAAATTGGTTATCAGGTGGAGAATAGGAGCTCCAGCCCCAACAAACAATCGTGTCCAAGCCCAACCTGAAAGGAACACTGGCGGGGCATTCAGTGGAAGATCATACCGCCTGAATGATTAGTTAAATCTCCTCTTCACTAGTTCAGTTGGGGTCTCTGACCACGAGATTTAACCATGCCATAACGATGTCAAGCCTGTAGAGGCCCTGATGGTTATAACTGAGAACATTCATTCTTCAGGAAGAAGACCTTTTTTTTTCATGGAGTTTGTTCAAAATGTAGTTGAATTGCTGTATAGCCCGACAGCATGATTATGGATTGATTTTTTTAATATAAATTATTTAAATTTTTGATGTCTCAACAGATTTACCATGCCTTCTCACTAAGTAAGAATTTTAACAAATTTTATCACTAAAAATTAAATATGGTACATTAAATTTGCAAGATTGCTTGAACATGTGATCTTATGATTATAAAAGAGTAAGTTTATCGGTTGAAGACTATAATATTATTAACACAATTGATGAACATGTATACCTAAGTAATTGGAAATGGCTTCTGTTATTTATGTTTATATATGCATTAGTTAGTGATGTAGGCGAATAGAGTGGTGTGAAGGACACGTGATGAGTCTCTACACTTGGGAAACGGAAACAGAAACAGAAACAGATGGATGCCTGAAATAAGGGAGGTCAGGTCAGGAAGTGAAGGAAAAACTTTGCCGATCAAAACGGACAAAACTCGTCAAATCACCACACCCCCTCCTTTCCTTTTTTTGTTTGTTTCCTTAATTCAATGAATAATAAAAGAAAAAGTAACCAAATATTTGAGTTTGAAAGCTTCTCCCCGCACTCCTCGCTCCCTCCTTCGCCTATTTATTCACCTATATTTAACACCGCCTCTCTCTCGCTTCCCTTTGATCACATTAATTACATACAAATACAGCAAGAGCTGATTTCACTTCTTTTTCATATACGTAGAAGAAAGAAAGAAAGAAGCAGCAGGAAGTGATACTACAAGGCAACAAGCGAACAGACAGCCAAAGAGAGACAAAAGCAAACCAGAAAGATCTTAAAACAGCAGAAGAAGAAGCGTTTTTGTTTGTCGTTTAAGGAAATTAAAAAGCAAGATGTCCTGGCAAGCTTACGTAGATGATCATTTGATGTGTGACATCGAAGGCCAAGGCCACCATCTCACCGCCGCCGCCATTCTTGGCCTTGACGGCAGCGTCTGGGCTCAGAGTTCCTCTTTCCCTCAGGTCATTTCTCGTTTTTCTTTGTTTTCTTTTCGTTTGGACGTCAGTGTATTGGTTATACGAGGGCAAGGTTAATACAGTTTCCGAATTTACGAGTTTTCATTGCACTGATCTGAATGGATTTGTTAAAAAATTTGTTGATGAATGAACCCACAACAATTGAAGTTTCTAATGTCTTGATGTTTGATCTTCTTGCTTCCATTAATTCATTCATAAACATTATCATGATAAGCAGTTGAAGTCTGATGAGGTGACGGGCATTATGAAAGATTTTGAGGAACCGGGTCATCTTGCCCCGACAGGCTTACACCTCGGGGGCACAAAGTACATGGTTATTCAGGGTGAGCCTGGAGCTGTAATTCGTGGGAAGAAGGTGATGGACATAATTAGTTATGCTTAATTATCAGGAAAAAAAGAAACCAGAATGGAATACGATGTGGCATGGCATTGGCATGTATTCAGTAACAAGCTTGATTTGTTTTGTAATGGCAGGGATCTGGTGGGGTCACCATAAAGAAGACTGGTCAAGCACTTGTTTTCGGCATTTATGATGAGCCTGTCACTCCTGGACAGTGCAACATGGTTGTCGAGAGGTTGGGCGATTACCTCGCTGATCAGGGGCTGTAGGCCTCAACTTCTCATAAAAACTACAACTACTACTTATCTCTTCTTGTTCTTGGGCGTTCCGCCATTACTTTTCACTACCCCTCTTTTCTGCCCTTTTGTTTTCCGGTTTCAAGTTTTACGCTGTCTGCAGAAAGCCAAAGCCTCGAGCTGGCAGTGAAGATTCTGCAGATAATAACCTTTGTATGAAGATTAGATATTGCCTGTTTGGTATTTTAGCAGCTAAACCTTCATATGTCTGGATGTTATATGTGAACTCCTCCAGTTTCATCTTTTCTTTGTCACCTTTTCATGGTGAAAATGGCATCAAGTTCTAATGAACATTTTCGAAATTGATTGTTCTCTCAGTTATCAACAAGAGCAATTCACTCAAGTGTAGATCTTTTGCTAAGATGGGCAAGGACATGCTTGCTAAGTTGGCTCCATGTTCTGTCTCGCATAAACTATATAACATCTTAAGTACTTCCATCTTTAAACTATGCAATCTTAACATTTGGTCCACAAAAAAGTAATTATAATCACAAATTGGAAACAAAATGAGAAAGCAGTTCAGCTGTGGATAACTCTTAGGTTTGAAAGCGATGGCTCTCAAAGAAAAAATGTCTACAACTGTGATTGTGTCTCAACTTTTTGCACATACTTGACTAAGTGCTATCAATACGGATTACACAAATTTAAAGTTCAAAATAATAATAATAATATATTTAAAATTTTTAAGAAAAATATTAAAATACAATTAAGAGTAACCAAGAAAAAGAGGCAAAAGTTATATATATTATAACCGAGCAGCACAAAGCACAAACTAACGATTAATGTTTTAAAAACTAGACCAGAAATTAAATTGATAAAACAAAAAGTTTAAGAATTAAAAGATTCAACTGAAATTACACCGTCATAAAATTGACTAAAGATTAAATAAGATTAAAGAATTTGAAATATGATTGAAAGAAATTACCTTTATCTATCAAAGCTTTTAAAGTTTAATTAAAAAAGATATTATTAAACAAAAATTAATTGATTTATTTGAATTTATAAGAATTTATTAATTTATAAAAATTGATTAATTGATTAATTTTTAATAATGAGAATTATTAAAATAAATCAAACCGAAAAATTAAAAACTAAATTAAAAAATTAAACGATTCAAAATTTTTACGGATGAATCAGTTGAATCGATTGAGTTTTTAATCACGAATAGAGCAAAAGCTCTCGATCCAAACAATTCATATGGACAAAAGCTTATGGATTATGTCACTAACCCTAAGGATATGCACTAAAACTAACTCAATTTGGAAAGTGATGGGCATTAACAAGTGATTGAGGGTAATTAATTAGGCATAAGCATCTTTTTTAAAGCAAAAGATAAAGGAGATCTAATTTATGATTGCGAAATTTAACTTTAAAAAAAATTAAACTATGATTAAGAGAAAAAGCTTCCCCTAACTTTGACCTCTTTTGAGGCATCTAATAGATTAGTCAAATGTTTATAGCCTTTTCTTCAATTATTTCTGTATTAAAAGATTGATTGATTTAGCTGCTTTCTTATTTTTAATTAATTCGTAATATTTTCCTTTATTCTTATATTTAGTATTAAATATTTAGAATGAATTAATTCTTTGATGTCAAAAAAATTCAATACCAACATAAAGTTTTTAAGAGTTAATTGGATTTTTATTTAATTTAAAAAATGAGTTTTATTAGTTTTATCTATTCTTTTTTCTAGTAAATGTCTTAAACAGATAATATAAGAGGTTTAAGATTTAAAAAATTTAATACTAAATTGTCATAAAAAGATTAAATAAAATTTTAAAAAATAAAATATGACTGAAAGAAATTGTTTTTTCTACTGATGAATTTAAAGTTTAATTAAAAAAGATTATTAAATAAAAATTTACTTATTTATTTTAGTTTATAAGAATTTATTAATTTATTAAAATTAATAGATAAATTAATAAATTGATCGATTTTTAATAGCAAAAGTTGTTAAAATAAATCGAACCGAAAGTAATACAATTTAAGTTTTTAGATTGAATTGACCAAATAAGTTTAATTTTTTAACCATCCATAAAAATAAACAATAATTAAAAATGTTGGGTAATATCATAAATTAAAAGATATTGTTTTTTTTTTCAAGAAGAAGAAAAAGAAATGAAAGGGAAGCGAGATGCGTACCACGTCCTGTTGGCTGTTGCTTCAACGCAGTATCTAATAATTTCTAACGTATTCAAGTCTCTCTGTTGGCTTTCACAGATAATAAAGAGAGACACGCACACAAAACCCAAAGCCTAACGAATCGCCCTCTCTTCCTTTTCTCTCGTCGGCAGCTTGTCAAATACCTCCAGCTCAAAACCCACAACTCTTCTATTAAGCGCATACTTGAATCCCCCAAGATCAACACGAAACCATGTCGTGGCAGACTTACGTCGATGAGCACCTTATGTGCGAAATCGAGGGCTATCACCTCTCTGCCGCCGCCATCATCGGCCACGACGGCAGTGTTTGGGCTCAGAGTTCCAACTTCCCTCAGGTCCTCTATTTTTTGTTCCTCTTAACTAATTTCGCTTTATGGGTTCTTCGGAAAAAGTCTGATCTTTGATGAGTTCGGTGCTTTTTTTTTTTTGATCCGAGTTTTATACTTCCATTTTCAGACCTGATGTTTTTAGTCCCTTATTGAAAATTCTTTCTTAAATTTCTTCCATCGATTCGCTGTCTAGTTGGGTTTGTTTCAAGTTCGTGACTTTTGATCTACTTAATTGTTGGATTGGTGTTAATAATAATTAAAAAACTCAGTGGGTGGGAGATTTGTTGTTTGTGGATGGTTTTGGAAGTTGGGTATATGTTTGATTTTTGGGTTAGTTAGTTTGTTTTTGTTCGCTTAGTTGTTGCTCTTGTTCGTCTTTCATCACAATTGTGACTGATAGTACTTGTTATGACTTTTATGGTCGAAGTTTTAAGATCTTAACGTTTATGCTATGCAAGTTGGGATTTGCAATTCTCGTGATTCATTTGACACGGTCCTTGGAAATTGCATACTAGGATCTCATGCATGTTCGTGGACAAACTCTAGTTTTAATTTGGAAGAGGCTTTCTGTATTTATTGCTGATTTGATATTTTATTCAGTTCAAGCCCGAGGAAATTAGTGGCATCATGACTGACTTCAGTGAACCTGGGCATCTTGCACCGACTGGATTATACCTTGGTGGCACCAAATATATGGTAATCCAAGGCGAGCCAGGAGCCGTTATTCGAGGGAAGAAGGTGATGATCTCGTACCTAGGAAGTTATTTTTGATTTTTGTGTCTACACTTACGTGCCTGGGAACGTTAGAAAGGTTGCATTTTCAGCGTTTGAACTGAATTTGCCCCAAAGTTTTACAATCTGAAACGAGTGGCTTTCACACACTATCAGAGTAGATCTGTTTGGATCGATGCTTGACAATTGTGGAGCAGATGATCTTTTCCAAGTTGCAGATTTAATGCAATAAATCTGCTTTACTGACACCTTATTATCAGTATTAGAATGTATGATGCAATTCCTTTATGGTTTTCTATGTTATGGCTTTTTGAACTAGGGAGCTGTATTACTGCGGTGGTTCGTTTGGGCCATGTTTATTTGCTCCTAAGCATCTTATCAATTTAATTTCAGGGACTTGGTGGTGTTACTATTAAGAAAACTAATCAGGCTTTAATCATCGGCATTTATGACGAGCCGATGAGTCCTGCCCAATGCAATATGATTGTGGAAAGGCTTGGAGATTATCTCATTGACCAGGGTCTTTGAACATGTTGTTTGGTTATGGTTGGAATTCTCTTGGCTTCTTCTATACATCCTAGCATCTGCCTACCTCATGTTGTTGAGTGCAGTGAAATAAGTTATGAAAGTACAATCATGGGAAACACTGTTTGGATTTGGAAAGAAAAGGTTTGGTGCTTAATTAGCTGATGGATATGATGATCTGTGTTTTTTGTACTATTTGATTGGGTGTATTTGGTATTGTCAAGTGTGATACTTTCCCCGAAATTGCACTAAATTATGTATGATGGATGCTTTAAACTGAATTTAATTGGTCATCGTTTTCTTCTTTTCAGAATTTTCCTTCTCATTCCCTTGTTTTACCTGAATGTTGTTGAAATCTATGGGGATTTATGGACATCCCTCTCCATTGTTTGCGATCTGCTCGGTTCTTCGACGACCTTAAACACGAAACTTAGAGCCACCTATAAAGAAGAGGCCGTGTAAAAAGTGGTCTTATAAAGCCAAATCATCGAATTACGATCACAAAATATTTTGGAGATACTAATTTACTGAGACTTCGCGTGTGAACAATAATATTCTCGCAGTACTTATTTGTCTTCACTTGATCTATTTGGTCAGATTTGCCAATTAGATCAGAAAAATCACACCGACAAACTAGAAGTGGAAGATGAGAATGTACTTGCAAATACCTGTCGGTTATCCGCGCAACAAACTTGAAATAGCAATCCCTTTGATAATATTACACGTCGTTTGTCGGACGCTGTGCAGGAATCAACCATCTCATATTTGCAAGTCAATGCTGGGGTCTTTCAATACATGCTATTTATCATACAAAAACTAGGGGGAGCCTGCTACAAAAGTTACATTTCTCGGCAATCCAAAAAAAAAAGTCATTCCTGCATCTGTTATGGCAAACTTGGCTATGTTGTGTGCTGCCAGCTTCATTTTACGTTGCCAGTTACCAAAATATATGACACTAAAGTTACACAGAGGAAACTATTGATGAACCACGAGAAAACCTTGTTCTGTGTGGAGGAGGAGGTGGTGGCAGATGCAGTCATGTTTCTTGCTGCTGTCTTGTTGGTCCTGTGGAGTAAATGCACAATCATGTTTAATTTGGCAAACATTAGCAATAAATGTAGAAACAGAAACACTTTTGTCCCAGAAAAAACCAGACTTACCCAGCTGTCATATACAAACACTTATCATAACCTGCAAGGACAATAGCAGGTCAGTTAGCATAGCAACCAATCAAGCAAAACAGGAATAAATGCAGGTCAATCTTATTTGGATTTGTTGCTGAATATCTACTCCAAACTTATTTATAAGGTAGGCACATACTTGGATCCTTGTCAACTTTAACTCCAGCTCCTCCAAAACTGCAAGCAATGTCAGTAGCACCATTTTGTTGGTAGTAAGTGTTGAATGCATAAGATGCATGAGAAAGTAGAGTATCTGGCTCAAAACAGGGCTGACTTGGCTGAATGGGAGAGCAGTCCACATTCCCAGAACCACATGCCCAATCTAAGGCACTCTGCAAATCAAGTTGAGATGCATTACTAGAGGCAATGCACCATGATGTTCCGTTAAAGCTGGTACCACTAGCATTTGTAGGCACATCTACAACACCTCTTCCAGTAAAATCCAGATTATAGACACTTGTTTGGTCTGGATAAAATAAACCCCAATTCCTCTCAGATTCTAGACCAGGCTTTCTGTTCTCATTAAATAACGAGAAGATGTACACATCTAGTTCCTCTTCAGGCTTTGCAGGAGTACCTGAGTTGTTGATCACATGTCGAATCAAATTTGTATTGTAAGTCTGGGCATTATCAGAAGTTGCTGCGGTCTCCTTGGGTGACCCTTTGGATGGCCACCCTGTCTCAGTAACCATAATCTTAATTGTTCTAAAGTTCAAAGCCATAAGGGCAAAATAGAGTGCATCAATCTGAGCATCAAACATATTTGTGTAAAGCAAACCAGTGTTTGGATCTATCACTTCTGAAGAAGACTTAAATAGAGCATAATCCAAGGACACATTGGTTAGGGAATCTCTATAAGCATAATATGGATAGATATCAATCATAAAAGGAGATTGGTTTTCAGCAAGGAATTCCAACAAAGGCTTCAGGAAAGAAGCATGGCTGCTATTGAAAGCCCCTGCAGATGGTGGGAAAGAGCGAGACAACACCCCAAGAGAATGGGTTGTTGAAACTTTAATCTTCTTATGCAGACCAACTTTTTTAAGAGCTGTCAGCACATTTTGCATTGCAGGTACAACCATGGCAGAGGCATTATTGGGGCTTTCTGTAGCTTCAGCACCAACTGTTATGTATGTGATCCTTGTGGCGGGGTAGTAAGGAAGGATACTGTTTTTCAACCATGTATCGGCATTGGATTGGAACTGAGAAAACGGCAATAAATCATAATTTGAAATCCCAATCATAAGTTCAATTC
>JAOQMR010000008.1:3254130-3271525 GCA_027563865.1 Erythroxylum pelleterianum
TCCAATGACTGATCTAACAAGTCCACAAAATTAAAAATCACGCTTCAAATTAAATAAAACAGGTTTGGGGTCCAACAGTTTTTTCCCACAATTTGGGTAAAATCTTTCTTTACCAACCGGGCCTTGAATTTTTCAATTGACCTATCTGCCCTACGTTTAATCATGAAAACCCACTTGTTTCCAATTGATTTTGTTTGGGTGGAAGATCAACAAGTTTCCAAACCTTATTTCTTTCCATTGAGTCCATCTCATCCCTTATGGCATCCATCCATTCTTGATAATTTGGTGAATCAACAGCCTCTTGAAAAGAGGTAGGTTCCCCTATTTCCAAATGGGTGCATATGAAAATTTCCTCTTCGATTTGAAAAAGACGTCGAGGAATTCTTCCACGCTCACTCCTTCTAATATAAGGACCCTCGTCGTTTGCTTATTCAGATCGAGAATCTCTCCCACTTTCCCTATGAGGCGTGGGATTCTAAACATTTGGACCAACCTCACGTTCAGGGACTAATGGTTGAGGACTAACCTCATCCTCAGTTTGATTTTCATCAACAAACAGGTTTCCACCTTCTAAGGTGGTAGGACTACTCAAACCATCTACTTCATTTGGAGGAGCTATGGTATTATCTTTAGTGATATTGTGAATTCTTCAATCACCCACCTCACCAACAGATAATTGCACATCTTGTTGCAACTCATACAAAACAAGGTCCTTTTTTATTTCATTGATACTTGGGAACTCATCCTCAAGAAATTCGACACTACGGGAGTCAATTTCAGTCGTGCCACTATTTGGGTGTTCACCAAACATCACATACCCTTTAGAGTGTTCGGGGTACCTAATGAACACCATTTTAGTAGCTCTTGGACCAAGTTTTTCACGTTTATGGGTTAGGTTGTGCACATAGCTGGGTCGAACCCCATGGGCACAAATAGTCCAAAGATGGCTTTCTTCTATTCCATAACTCATATGGAGTGGTGGATATACTCTTACTCAGCACGCGGTTAAGGATATAGGCCGTCGTAAGCAGCGCATCTGTCCAAAAACTAATTGGAAGACTAGCCTGAGCCATCATTGACCTAACCATATCAAGTAATGTTCGATTCCTCCATTCTGTAACACCATTTTGTTGTGGAGTACGAGGAATCGTGAGTCGTCTACATATACCCTTTTCCTTACAAAACTCTTTGAACAAATCAGAGAGATATTTATGTCTACGATCAATTCGGAGAGTCTTAACTCTTCGCTCCGTTTGGGTTTCAACTTTCGCCACAAAGTGTTTAAACACATCGAGTGCTTCATGACGGTTAGATAGTAGGTACACGTACCCATATCGTGAATGATCATCAATTAAGGTGATGAAACACATAGCACCATGATGAGCTTTGATGCTCAAAGGCTCGTATATGTTCGAATGAACTATTTTTAAGGGACTGCTCTTAAGGCCTTACCAAAAGGCTTCATACTCGCTTTGCCAGCCAAGCATGGCTCACACTTAGGTAACCTGACCTTAGTGAGCCGGACTAAAAGATCTTCTTTAGCTAGTCTGTTCATTCTATCTTGGCTAATATGACCAAGTCTAGCATGCCATTTAATAGATTCAAAATCAAGATCACAATTAACAACTAAGGCAAGCAATGAATTATTATAAATATCATCTAAATCAAGAACAAAGAAACCATCTCTTAAAGATCCATGGCTGAAAACATGACCATTATAATAATTCTCTAAACAATTAGACTAAAAATTGAAACAAAATCCAAGTTTTAATAAAGAAAATACTGAAACTAATCAGCTTCGCACCCCAGGTGAATAGAGAGTGTCATGAAGAAGTAACGTATTCCCTCCACGCAATTTGAGCTGATAGGTCCCAATTCTGATGACGTCTTCCTCGCTGCCATTCTCTAATTCGATAGTTTGTGAACACACCGGATATCGATGAAAGTCGACATAATCAGCTCGATCTTGAACTACATGTTTGGTTGCTCCCAAATCTACAATCCAATTAGGAAAGGAGTTAGTAACTAATGCCTGGGAACACAAGTATAGTTCGATTGAATCAGTGAAAGTAGGTACCTTCTTTGGTTCAGGACAATCCCGAGCATAATGAACTTTATTTCCACAATTGTAACACTTTAACCATGCTACTTTATTCTCTCCATTACCCTTGGCCTTTTGTTGCTTGACCACAACACCTTTTAGTCCAGAAGTTTGAGAAGGGCATTTTCCTCTCTTAGGATGTTTACCTTGATTGTTCTTATTGCCTTTAGGCTTTACCACTTTGGCAGCAAGAGCAATATTGGAGTGACTAAGAACCTTCAAACATTCTTCCTCCATTTCGAGGTGCTTTGAAATTTCTGAGAAGGTTTTGATGTTCTCACTATAAGTCATCAAGAGCCCAATGATCAGGTTTGCTTGGAATGGAACGAATCACATTAAAAACTTGTTCTTCTTCAGAAATCTCGTGCTATAGTATAGCTTGAGTCAATCTCATATTGCATCCACTTTAAGTGCAAGGTACGAAGCCTTGTAGTGGATGTCTGACCGTACGTGATCTTAAGCTTTTCCTACATTTCTTTAGCTATTTTTGTAGGACTCAAATCCTCCCATGAGATCGTCATGCATGCAATACAACATAGTATAGCGTGCCTTACGATCTCATTTGAACCATTCCTTGTATGTGGTTAGATTTTTTGATATTGTTAATTATCAATATCTTTGGTCTCTTTAGGCTCAGCCATGTCATTGGTCAAGGTTTCCAAAATCTCATGATCATTAAGAAGATACTGAATTTTCCTATGCCAAATGTCATAATTAGTGTCATTCAGCTTCTCGGTGGTGGACAAATCACCAACCATACTTTTCGTTGCCATATCTTGAAGTATATAAAAAATAAGGACATTAAGGCACATATTCGAATAATCAAATTATCAAAAAAATATCATCATCCATATCATAAGATCGAAAATTTCACAAGCTCATAATCATCATTTATGACATAAATTAGAATTTTTTACAATTTAATAATTATTCACATGAAACATATTCCAAAAAATATATATACATCATATGTTAAACGAATTAACATAATCGATTCTTGATAAAAACATATTAACATGATATTTATTTTACATAAAACAAATTTATATAACTCATAATAATTCATTTTATGTAAAAACACATTCACATATCATTAATGAATTAAATAAATATAAAAATAATGTACATATTTGAAGAGAAAAATAAATAAATGTACAAACCATTTAAAATTATTTCACATCAAATCAATTTAGCAAAAACAAATTTACTAAACTTAAAATTAACATTTTATGCCAATATATATATACACACACAACACCATTATCATAACCTTACCCTATCTATTGCTTTAAAAGCATTTTGTCTTCTTTGCGCAACATTAAAAAAAAAGTTCTTTCATCTCTAAAAATGTTATGTGTTCACTCAAAAACCCAACCAGAGAAAAAACACCCCCCACAGATCTGCGCCGTCGAAGGACGTCGAGAACGAAGGCGGACCGATGCCCAGCCAACATCCTCGACACCAAAAGCCACGACTCCACACAGGAGTCATCACAAGCTTTCCTATTTTACACCGTCATCATATAGATTGGTCGAAAAAAAGAGGCGAACAACTTCCACCACTTTGTCAATGCCACTCAAAAGGTGGCGCGTGACTCATACGCACGACCATAAGTGGCTGTTTCTGTGGCGATTTCTACAGTATCGCGTAGATCGGCTGAAGAGATGACTGATGGTGTCATCCATGTCGCCAACGCTCCTCACAATCGGTGGAGAGTTGGTTCAGATGGAGTGAGGTAGGTTTGAACAAGTTTAGGCATAGGCGGCTGGGTTCAAGCACTTAATTACTCAAAATGAGCATGAATAACATACGAAGCATGTAATCAAATTTTAATCATATACTGAATGTAATTAATTTGACTGCATAAACTAATCATGTGATTATATCAGAAAACGATTATGTGGTTTTTATGGTAACATTTAGCATGTTTGTATAAAAGGATTAACATATCACATGCTTTATAACATAATTGTAATTCAATTAACAAACTAATTATTAATAGAATAATAACGAACTGATCGTTAATCTAAAGCGAGGTAGAAGCCAAAGATAACCTTGCTCTGATACCACTGCTAGAATAAAACGGGTTAGATCACACTAACCTTGATGCAGAAGCAAATTAATCTTTATGCCACTTTCTACCCATGTGATTCCGGTCACAGTCACGAGCACAGTCCCCTCAGTGACTACTAGACTCACCGTAAGGATCACGCCTCAAATCTTGATAACTTCGATAGTCAATATGTGAGAGGATTGATATATTGAGAGACTTTATGGCTTTTCTTTTTCAAAAACCTTCTTTTTTGCAGTCTCATTTAATCCATTTAAATAAGGTTTTCCCTTAAAGTTATTTTCTTAACTACTCCCAAAAAAATAGGAGAGTATCTAGGCATTCAATCATCCACTCCTCGAGTGGCTGTTGTGGCCGTTGTAAAAAATGCGACATTAATTAATGGTACTTATCATCTTACTAATTTCCTATCAAATGGTCTTTTCCTTTCTGGTGATTTTTCTTACATTCTAGTCTCTCCTGGAACGAAAAGAGTTGGCAATTCCAACGTTCAATCGTGCAGAAGACGTCATTGTTTACGTGAGCCCTTTAGGCGATTTCCAATTGGATCCAAGTGCTATCTTCCTCATTTACTTTCCGAATGTAAGGTATCTTTTTCTTAGATCACATTGTAAAACGAGAGACGTGAATAATAATGTAAGCATATGATTAGCCCTTCTGCTAACCGCCTTATCCACTTATTATCTTCTTTCAGCGAGATGGGGAAGGAGTTGACTGGAAGGACCATCGAGTCTAGATCAGGTCATTCAACAACTGGAAGTGATTAAGACACAAATTTTCAACAGGAGAAGAACAGAAGAGATCATTAAACATTTCCTTTGGAGCTCAAGAGCATTGAAAAAGGTGACAATCACTTTTCTTTTTTTTGGTACAAAGGAAAACAACGCGAAACTAACTAACGCACTGCCTTACGGTACAAAGCGCCTATCTGGTCCCTCGTAATGAGGTCCACTATGGATGGTGGTGGCTCCTGAAGATAATGAACTCCTGGGTTGACCTGGTCCGCGAGATCGGCTAACCGGTCTATGCACTGGTTTCCCTCATGATGCACATGTCGCACTTGGACCTCCCAGTCCCACTGCATGAGCTCTCAGGTACCTGTCAGCAAACAAGGAAACTCAGTAAACTCAGTACTGGAAGAAGAAAGAATGTTGATGACTTCGAGGGAATCTACTTCGAGGAGGACATGTCAGAACCTTAGCGCCCAGGCTAAGGAGAGGCCTGAGTGGAATCCCCAGAGTTCCGCTGTCAACAGAGAACCACGACAAAAGTTCTAAACAAAACCCCCCACACCATTGCCCATTCCTATCGCGGATTAAACCCCCCGTAGACGCAGCGGTCGAGCGGTGTTTAACCGTTCCATCCATGTTAAGTTTGACCCAGCCTTCGAATGGTTTTGTCCACCCAACAAGGCTACCCATGGCGAGGCCCTACGTCAGGAACACACGATTTTCTACTGCGTGGGCTCTCACAATGCCCTCAACATACTCCTTAACGACTCTCTGCCCATCCTCCAGCCACTCAAAGTCATCTTCAAACAGGCATTTATTATGCCAATACCAAAGCATCCAGCAGGCTACTCCAAAGCACGTCGCCCAGTCCCCGTGCAACACCTGAGTAGATTGCGAAAGGTTGGAAACCACCTAGACAATCACCTCCTGTCAAAACAATTCTGGGCCGGAAATACTGATGACTGAACTTGAGGAGGCAAAGGAACGTTCTCTTTTCCCAATTTTACAACCACATGTAAATATAATTTATGTTTGTATTTTTAAGACTTTTATTTAGTTTTAGAATTAGAGAATAAATTATTAGATTATAATTATTAGATATATCAATTTAATAGATACATCTTACATATTATAAATTTTTGAAAGATTGAACCTCTTAGCTAGGCTTGCTTTATGTTAAGTGTCACAAGAACTTTTTAGATGCAGTAGAATTGGAGTAATTTTCTTAATATCGCAATGTGACAATTAAGTTTAATCATAAATTTTAACTCACACTTTCTTTCTTGATCACCGACTATCAATTTCATTTGTTTCCTGAGTGTCTAATGTCACTTGTGTTTAAGTGTTTCATTAACATTTTCAATTGAGTGTTTTGGACAAACAAGAGATATGCAACAAAGTTAATCTTTTATCAATCCATTCATAATAATAATTAATACAAAAGAAACTCGAGTTGGTGAAGAACTTTATAAGAAAAACACTAAAAAATTTTCCATTTTTAAATTTCTCACAAAGAACTTTTTTCTCAAAACTCTCTGAACTCTTTGTAGATTATTAAATATACTAACAAATGAATTATAAATGATGACTCTATTCAAGCTTATAAGAACTTAGGGACCAATTAAGCTAAAATCATTCACTTTCTCCTCTAATCGACTGAGTTGGTGGGAAGATGCCACTTCTTTCTTTAACTCCACCAATTTGTGGATAATTATTCATTTTGGGCATTAACCTCACTTTTGGCTATGGGATGAGTCTTTAGAAGATGCTTATTTGTTTCCATGTCATCTAACCCATTTTTTTCATTACTTAAAAAAGCACTCCCACTTTGTTAATTTGTGCTCCCATTTTCTTGGGTCACTACCTGCATATTCTTACCATTTGTTGACACATCTTTGCACTTTGTAGTCAAGTGCCTTCTTAAGCTTTCCGCTTTAGTCACCCCATACTATCATTGTACATGGCCTATCCAAGCACATTTATGGTGCAATCACATTGCTTCAAAACCTAAGTTAGTAACAATCAATGTATCGTAAAACTCGTAGATTACATACTTTTTAACCTTGTGAAAGTTAAGTGTCTTCTTGTCTCGCAACTTTACTTAAAAATTTTATCTTTTGGTCTCACATCTAAATCTTATATTTCGTCAAATTTTTTTGCCAATATGCATCATTGCATGCTAATACTCGCCTACCCTTGACCTTTATCAACAATGCCTATTTTGCCTCGCCTACTCTCAAATATTTATCTTGTTCATTAATTCAAATGTTATGTATCAATTAAGGCTCACTTAGACTTACACAATTCTACAACTTAGACTTAAAAGTCCAATTATATATCTCCACTAGAAGAACTCAATGCCCTTATTAAAATAATTCGTGGGCACTTTTCCAAAAATGATTTCCTCAACGAATCCTTATTTATTGGCACATATCTAGTGTACCATTTTTCTCTATCAAGTTTGCTTTTGCTTTTATTTGGATGTTCTTTTGCAAGGCTAATTGCATTTGACATAACATAATCATTGAGGTAGACTTCTTGTATCGAGTCTTCACCTTTTTTTCACTCTTCACAATTATGAAATTTATTTGATCTCCACCTAGCTTTTATTTTGGACATTCTAGAGCAAAGTGCAAGCCTTGACAAATAAAACAAATAGCATCTTATTTTGTTTCTTTGACTTACATTAAGAAGTTTCATGTACTTTCTCCTTGCTTTCTTCGAATAATTTCACATTCTACTATTTTTCTTGCCTTTGTGCTAGTTTGAATGAATGGTGACATTTCGAGATCCATCATGGCATTTGCAAGCATTATAACAATAGGAAGGTCCTCATGTTTTGCCTCCAAAGCTTCATTTATGGTCAACCTTGCAAGTCACTTATGATGTTAAATAACTCATTTTCTTTAAACATGTTTTGCACACTTCATATTAAAGATATGAATTCTCTCGTACTCCAACAATCAAACATCTTATTTTAACCTCTTTAAATCTTCCTTTATGAACCATAAAATATTAGTAGCGAGGAACCATTCCATTAACGTCTTTATTTTCTCTCAAATATGGATAGAAGTTCTACTCACATTGGTATTTTGTATGATTTACATAAATTACACTATGAACTAAAGTCATTATGCCATAAAACAGAGAGACTAAATTGAGGCAATGGTCCTTCCATCCTTGACCTACTTTTTGGAAGAGCATTTTGGTATATAAGCCTTATATTAAACACTTTTCAAATTATAAAAATTTTGTTTTATAGAGTTGAACATAGATTTTAATATTAAGTTAATTTAAATTCGTTATCTTTTAATTTTAATAAATAAATTATTATAAATATATGATTTATAAGTTATATATATTTAAGATATCATTATATATATATGATGTCCAATTTTGGTACATCTAATGATTGAATTTAATTTATTAGTTATTAGTTACTTATAATACTTTTCAACTTAAGGTTTAGTGAATTTTTTTAAAGAAATTAACTCCTTCAGTCTTACCTATATTCTTCTTTATTAGCACAATGAATGGTTTATGCTACAGTTACATTGGTCAATAGAGGACTTAACCCATCTCATGTAAATTATCTGATTGTCATTGAGCAGACTGAACAAAGAAACTAAAAGAACCACTAAACCAAAGAACTGTAAACTTCAATTCATTAGCCCCAAGATTAATCCAGAGGATAGATCAATCTCTTGAATTACTACTCCACCTCTAATTCTTCCAATTGTTGAATCTTCACTGGACTGTCTTTCTTCAAGGCAACTGCAATAGCTCGTTGAAATAAGATAAAGCAGACAAAGTTTAGAAATGTTATGCATCTTACAAGTTGAAATTAGTGAAGATCATTAGGATTAATGAGAAGTATCCCATGAAATGTTACCATTAAGGTTTACATTTCAAAACACAAAACATGATCTAATACTCAAAAGACTTATGATTCCACAATTAATGAGAAAGGCAGCAATTACCGAGAATTGGGACACTGCGGTACAAAGCACTTTAGGCAACAATTGACGATTTTATAACATGTTATTTTAAAATTAGCATAATGCAACTGTCTTAAAATTATTGGCTTTAATAATATTAAAAAGCATTGATAATAGTGATAAAATTAAAAAATAGCTGCCTTAAAATTTTATATATGTAACATCTAAAACATTTGCTACTTTAAGCAACTAATAATGTATATTTTATAAACAATTGCAATGTTGGTAATAGGGCTGGTCGATTAAGCAACAAATAAAGCTCAAGCCTAATTAAGATTGAGTTCGATTAAACTTGGGTGGCTTGAAACTTGATCGAGCTTAATTAAATTTTTTAAAAAAAATTAAAAAATTATCTCTTTACCTATTTCCTCTTTGAATAGAAAAACTTAACATTCTGGTTTTTTTGTATCTTCTTACAAATTATGGGATTCTAATCTTCTTGGTTTTTTGCATATTTACTTGGCCTAATCCAGAATAAAACAACGTTAAGGTAAAAGGTTGATTTCACATGATATTTTTAGCACTTGTGAGACAATTCTTCGTAGTCTTAACACACTGTTTGATTGCATTTGTGTATTATGTATTAGCACCATTTTTAATAAAAAAAACCATGTATTATTATCTTACATTAATGAAATTGCTCTTGCTAGTAAATCAGATATTATACTATCATTTAAATGGTTAATAATTTCTTTGAATATGAAACTTGTAAGAAGAAAAGACGTCCCTCGAAGAGGTACATACAATAATTGTATTTTTAGCTACCTTTAACTCTTACCCAATGTCCCTTTTTGTTGTAGTGGGAGTCCACTGAACTGATTTGTTCTAATTAATGAAAAGTATGTGCTGCTTTCAATTGTTATTGATTTTAACTAAGAAATTTATATTTGGTATTGTGAATCCTCTTATTATTTGAAATCTAATAATGTTATGTCATAATAATGTAATATCAATGATACAAAAAGATAAGTATACTTTACGCTTGCTTCTTTGCGAGCATTTTGCATATAAGAAAGTCTTGGATTATATACCCTGCTCGAGATTTAAGTTAAACGAGAATGATGAGTTAGTTTAGATTTCTAAAAGACAAGTTTGAGAATTGTCCCTCAAAAAGATAAGAAAGTTTGTGTCCCCATTAGTATATTTGAAATCTAAGCTACAATCAATCTTTTTTATCTTTTACCCTCCTATAAATATATGTTTTATAAACCACTTGACTAGTATATAAGCAGGAAATTCATGATACAGCTTCCTTGAAACTTATCATTGAAATATTTTATGAACCTAAAAGTCATTGCAAGAAGAGTCTTTCGCTATTCATATAATCTATCATTGTCAAATACCTTGAATTTTTGTTATCTTTATATGCCTTATAATCTACCATTGTCAAATACCTTGAATTTTTGTTATCTTTATATGCCTTGTAACCAAGGGTAGCCCCAATGAAACAACACCATGTACCTTGAACTTTTATCATCTCTTCATGCCCGCTTTTCTAGAATAGTCCAAATGATATTATTATTTTACTAGTTTTATAATTATTATGATTAATAATAATTTAATTATTTTTATATATTATAAATTATTTATTAGTATAAATAAGTAACTTAATTAATAATATTAATCATTATCACCATAAATAATTAATGATAAGACTATAAATACCATGCAGTTACGTTGAATTATAAATCCTTGAATGATACACAAAGCCAATAACTATTAACTTGAAGCACAACTCCCCAACTTTTACAGCAAAATTCTTCCACTCCGCTATCTTCTTCACTTCTTGAAGTTTGCTTCTTGTCTCTTTAAGCTTCAAATAAGTATATTCTGGCTATTAAGATCTCGTCTTATTTTCTTGATTTCGGTGCATATATAGTTTCAAGGCTTTCAATATGGAGCACTCCGACTTTGCTTTCCTTCTCTTTCTTGATCAAGAAAGTGACGCTGAAGAGCCACCATCACCACCGACGCGACTATCGGTTTTGGAGCCACCTGCTCGTCAAGTTGGACCTGGCAATATCCTTCGTTTACCGGACGGTATCATTCATGATATTCTCTGGGGACTTGGCATAGAAGGGATTGCTCGGTTTCGTTGTTTGTCAAAAACTTGTAAAAGGTTGACCGAATCAGTTCGTCGCTTGAGCATCAATTCCCAAGAAATAGGAGATGACCCGACTGCAAGGAAAAGATTTCATGAATTTCTGACAAGTTATTTCCGTGAAAGACTTTACCTGAAAAGTTTTGAAGTATCTTGGGTTTTCAAAGAAGGGAATTCTCGAAATGAACTAGAATACATTGTTCACTGGCTACAAGAAGCTATATCATGTTGTGTAAAGTATATCAGAATTAATTTTCAGCCGAGGAAGGAGCTCCATGTATTAACGCAACAAGTTCATGAAAGCATCCCAATTGATTCTTTGTATCGGCGCATCTCTACCCGGTTTGGTTGCATTAAAGTTTTATCATTGAACTCAGTAGCATTAGAAGAATCTAGTTTAAACTTCGGACGTTTGATCGGAGACTGGATGAGGTTACGTCGATTGAAACTTGTGAACATTAGAGGAATAAAAAACCTTACGTTCATTAGTACGTCTCTGGAAGAGCTTTTCCTTGATAATTTTGAAGATGGTTCTCTTCGTCAAATTTTTATTCCCGAGGCTAAGAAACTAAAAAAGTTGATTGTTAGTCTTAATAGTTACGATAACAATGACAGCTTTTTATTCGTTTATGCTGCACAACTTTCTACTCTGTCGTTAAACGGAGACATAAGGGTAATTAGCTTGGGAGATTTGAGCAAGCTAGAATCTACCTTTCTTTACTGGAAAGAAGATCCTTACCGCAGGAGCCAGAACAAGCAGTTGCTTGATACAAAAGTAGCAGCAGTCCTTCGTTCAGCGACTCGGGCAAGGTTTTTCGTCACTGACGAATTGTTTCTGCAGGTAAGTTGTTAAAGCAGCATCTTCTCATCACAGGAAAATGAATAAAACTAAAGCAATGTTTCTACGGGATTAATTCTAATCTTAATTAATGGTACTTATCATCTTACTAATTTCCTATCAAATGGTTCTTTCCTTTCTGGTGTTCTTTCTTACATTCCAGTCTCTCCTGGAACGAGAAGAGTTGGCAATTCCAACTTTCGATCATGCAGAAGACGTCATTGTTTACGTGAGCCCTTCAGGCGATTTCCAATTGGATCCAATTGCTATCTTCCTCATTCACTTTCCGAATGTAAGGCGTCTTTTTCTTAGATCACATCGTAGAACGAGAGACGTCATTGATAATGTAAGCAATTTTATGGCGAACTTGAAATTATTCATATGATTAGCCCTTCTGTTGACCGCCTTATCCACTTATTATCTTGTTTCAGCGAGGTGGTGGAGGAGTTTACTGGAAGGACCATCGAGTAGTTCAGATCATTCAACAACTGGAAGTGATTAAGATACAGATTTTCGACAGGAGAAGAACAGAAGAGATCATTAAATATTTCCTTCGGCGCTCAAGAGCACCGAAAAAGTTGACAATCACTTTTCTAACTTAGGACATCCCAGCTCAGGAAATGCGGACGACCGAACTTGAGGAGGCAAAGGAACGTTCTCTTTTCCCAATTTTACAACCACATGTAAATAAGTGATCGTGAAGTGTTTTGAAAGATGATGCTTTCTTCCTTATCAGTGTTGGAGTTTAAGAATCTAAATACCCTTGTTTGTTGTTTTGATAGGCATCAAAAACTGGATTATAAAATCACCTCGCTTCAGATTTGTGTGTAATAAAGTAACCAATTATATGACAAAATTTTATTTTATTATTTATGATAAAATTGGTTATAAAGAGTGACCAATAATTAGTCATAAAATATCTTTTAAAATAAAACTATGTCAATTATTAGATATATCAATTTAATAGATGCATATTATAACTTTTTGAAAGATTGAACCTCTTAGGCTTGCTTTGTGTTAGGTGTCACAGTAACTTTTTTAAATGCAGTAGAATTGGAGTAATTTTGTTAAAATCGTCAGGTGACAATTAATTTTAATCATAAATTTTAACTCAGACTTTCTTTTGTGATCACCGACTAACAATTTCATTTGTTTTCGACTGTCTAATGTCACTTGTGTTTAAGTGTTTCACTAACACTTTTAGTCAAAGTGTTTTGGACAACCAAGAGATATGTGACAAATTAAGTTAACATTTTATCTATCCATTCATAATAATCAACGCAAAACAACCCTATTTTAAATTTTCTCATAAAGAACTTTTTCTCAAAACTCTCTAACTCTTTGTAGATGATTAAATATACTAACAAATGAATTATAAATGATTACTCTATTTAATCTTATAAGAACTTAGGACCAATTAAGCTAAAATCATTTACTTTCTCCTCCAACCGACTGAGTTAGTGGGAAGATAGTCACTTCTTTCTTTAATTCCACCAATTTGTGGATAGTTTTTTATTTTGGGCATTAACCTCACTTTTGGATATGGGATGAGTATTTAGAAGATGCTTATTTGTTGCCATGTCATCTAACCAATTTTTTCTTACTTAAAAAAGCACTGCCATTTTGTTAAGTTGTGCTTCCATTTTCTTGGGTCACTATTTGCATATTCTTACCATGTGTTAACACATCATTGCACGTTGTAGTCAATTGCCTTCTTAAGCTTTCCAGTTTAGTCACCCCATTCTATCATTGTATATGGTCTATCCAAGCACATTTATGGTGCAATCACATTCTTTAAAACCTAAGGTAGTAACGATCAATGTATGGTAAAACTCGCATGGTTACATACTTTTTAACCTCCTTGTCAAAGTTAACTGTCTTCTTGTACATATTTTATTTTTTGGTCTCACATCTAAATCTTATATTTCGTCAAATTTTTTTACCAATATGCATTATTGCATGTTAATACTTGCCTACTCTCCACCTTTATCAACAATGCCTATTTTGCCTCACCTACTCTTAAGTCTTTGTCTTGTTCATTGATGCAAATGTTATGTATCAATTAAGGCTCACTAAGACTTACACAATTATGTAACTTAGACTTAAAAGTCCAATTAAATATCTCCACTAGAAGAACTCAATGTCCTCATCAAAATAATTCGTTGGCACTCCTTGTTCATTGGCACATATCTAGTATACCATTTTTTTCTCTCAATTTTAATTTCTAAAAAGCAGGTTTTGAGAATTGTTGCTCAAAAAGATAAGAAAGGTTTTTGTTTTTGTTGGTATATTTGAAATCTAAGCTACAATTAATCTTTTTTATCTTTACCCTCTTATAGATATATGTTTTATAAACCACTTGACTAATATATAGACTGAAAATTCATGATACAGTTTCCTTGAAATTTATCGGTGAAATATTTTACAAACCTAATTAAAAGTCATTGCAAGAAGAGCATTTCTCGATTCATATAATCAAACAACATCATATACCTTGAATTTTTGTTATCTTTATATGCTTTATGACCAAGGGTAGCTCAAATGAAATAACACCATGTACCTTGAACTTTTATCATCTCTTTATGCCCTCTTACCAAGTATAGTCCAAATGATATTATTATTTTAATAGTTTTATAATTATTATGATTAATAATAATTAATAATAATTTAATTATTTTATATATTATAAATTATTTATTAGTATAAATAAGTAACTTAGTAATATTAATCATTATCACCATAAATAATTAATGATAAGACTATAAATACCATGTAGTTACGTTGAATTATAAATCCTTGAATGATACACAAAGCCGAGAGCTATTAGCTTGAAGCACACCTCCCCAACTTTTACAGCAAAATTCTTCCACTCCGCTATCTTCTTCACTTCTTGAAGTTTGCTTCTTGTTTCTTTAAGCTTCAAATATATTCTTGCTATTAAGATCTCGTCTTATTTTCTTGATTCGGTGCATAATAGTTTCAAGGCTTTCAATATGGAGCACTCCAACTTTGCTTTCCTTCGCTTTCTTGATCAAGAAAGTGACGCTGAAGAGCCACCATCACCACCGACGCGACTACCGGTTTTGGAGCCACCTGCTCGTCAAGTTGGACCTGGCAATATCCTTCGTTTACCGGACGGTATCATTCATGAGATTCTCTGGGGACTTGGTATAGAAGGGATTGCTCGGTTTCGTTGTTTGTCAAAAACTTGTAAAAGGTTGACCGAATCAGTTCGTCGCTTGAGCATCAATTCCCAGGAAATAGGAGATCTCCCGACTGAAAGGGCAATGTTTCATGAATTTCTGACAAGTTATTTCCGCCGAACACTTTACGTGAAAAGTTTTGAAGTATCTTGGGTTTTCAAAGAAGGGAATTCTCGAAAGGAACTAGAATACATTGTTCAGTGGCTACAAGAAGCTATAAAACGTCGTGTCGAGTATATCAGAATTAATTTTCAGCCGAGGAAGGAGCTCCATGTATTAACGCAACAAGTTCATGAAAGCATCTCAATTGATTCTTTGTATCGGCGCCTCTCTACCCGGTTTGGTTTTATTGAAGTTTTGTCATTGAACTCAGTAGCATTAGAAGAATCTATTTTAAAGTTTGGATGTTTGATCGGAAGTTGCAAGAGTTTACGCCGATTGAAACTTGTGAACATTAGAGGAATAAAAAGCCTTATGTTTATTAGTAATTCTCTGGAAGAGCTTTTCCTTGAAAATTTTGGAGATGGTTCTCTTCGTCAAATTTTTGTTCCTGAGGCTAAGAAACTAAAGAAGTTGGTTGTTTGTCTTAATAGTTACGACGACAATGACAGCCATTTACTTGTTATTGCTACTCAACTTTCTACTCTGTCAGTAAACGGAGACATACGTGTTGACTTGGGAGATTTGAGCAAGCTGGAATCAGCTTTCCTTTACTGGAAAGAAGATCCTTACCGCAGGAGCCAGAACAAGAAGTTGCTTGATAGAAAAGTGGCAGCAGTTCTTCGTTCAGCGCGTGGGGCAAGGTTTTTGGTCACTGGCGAATTGTTTCTGCAGGTAATTTTTTAAAGCGGCATCTTCTCATCACATGAAAAATAATAAAACTAAAGCCATGTTTCTACAGGACTAATTCTAATGTTAATTAATGAGACATATCATCTTACTAATTTCCTATCAAATGGTCCTTTCTTTTGTGGTGTTCTTTCTTGTATTCCAGTCTCTCATGGACCGAGAAGCGGTAGCAATTCGAAAATTCGATCGTGCAGAAGACGTCATTGTTTACGTGAGCCCTTCAAACCATTTCCAGTTCTATCCAATTGCTATCTTCCTACTTCGCTTTCCGAATCTAAGGCGTCTTTTTCTTAGATCACGTCGACGTAGAACTGGAGACGTGAATGTTGATGTAAGTAATTATGGTACACGTGAAATTATTCATACGATTAGCACTTCTGTTGATCCACTTATCTTGTTTCAGCGAGGGGGCCGTGGAGGAGTTCATTGGAAGGACCGTCCTGTAGTTCAGGTCATTCGACAACTGGAAGTGATTGAAATACAGATTTTCAACAGGATAAGAATAGACGAGATTATTAAATATTTCCTTTGGCGCTCAAGAACACTGAAAAAGTTGACAATCACTTTTCTAACTTAGGACATCCCAGCTCAGGAAATATATACTGATGACCGAACTTGAGGAGGCAAAGGATCGTTCCCTTTTCCCAGTTTTGCCGCCTTGCAACTGCATGTAAATCAAGTGATCGTGAAGTGTTTTGAAAGATGATGATTCTTTTTTACTTACCAGTGTTAGAGTTTAAGGATGTAAGTACATGGTTGTTTGTTGTTTTACTGGCTATTTTGATACGAACATAAACATTCTGGCAGGCATGAAGCAGTTGGATCGAAATTTGTCCTACCCAGTTAATAAAATCACCTCTCAGATTTGTGTGTTTCGCTCAAACCCATGTAATAAAGTACCCAACTATGACCACTCATGATCAACGTTATTAAATAAATAAAATTTTATTTTAAAATTTTTTATTTTTTGTTGTTGTTTATGATAAGATTAATTATGAATAATCACTAATAATTAGTCACAAAGTATTTTTTAATAAAAATATGTCAAATTTATTACAAATATCATTTTTATTGACAATCTTAAATTATTTTCGATTCGAATTAGAACCATTTTATTTATTTCATTCGTTTAATAACATAATACTTTTATATTAAGTTATAATAATGATGTTATTTTTATTAACATTTTTTAATTATTTTGAGTCAAAACGAATTTAAAGTTTAATTTCAAATCATAAAAATTGAAAATTTTAAATTCTAACACTAATTCTAAACTAAATTTATTTTTAAAATTTTAAGTTCTATTAATTCAGCAGAACAAAAATGTTTTTATTTTATTTTAGTATGAGAACTATAACTTACATTGGTATTTTTAAGATTTATTTATTTATTTTTAAAATTAGAGAATATATCATCGTGTTATAATCAATGTTTTAAAAACCGGACCGGACATCGAACCGGTCGAAGGAAAGATTTAAGGTTTAGAGGTTCAACCGGTAGTGA
>JAOQMR010000008.1:3282150-3299616 GCA_027563865.1 Erythroxylum pelleterianum
GAGTAAATCATTCATTTGTCGTTATTCTGTTGTGTCTTCCTTTGATAGTTAGACTCGTCGGGGACGTACTCAAACATTGGCCTTTAGATTAAAATGCTAAATGCCAAGACTCATTTTGAAAGCCGATTTTGTTTTTTGTTATTTTATCAAAGTAGAGCTGCATGTATCTAGCGTTGGCATGCTTCAAAAGTTTTAATACCTACAATTTATATCTCGTTGCTAGTTATTCGAATGAGAAATCAGAAGCAAGAGCGTGTGAGGCACCATCTGAAGCAAGTTCTTCAACTCAACCTCAAGGTGCTTCAGAGGTATGTGATACTGCAATGTAGTAATGCCCAATTCTTAAGAGAATGGGAGTCTTTTATGCTGATATTTCTCACTTTTATTTCCCTTAAACGGAAGATGACCAATTGCAAAAATTGGCTGGAGAATAAGTGAAAATAGAGGAGTTGCTCAATTTCAGTTGGGCATACTTTTTGATGATTGAGACATGAAAGGAAATGAGAATTGCCTACTACTTGATTCGGATTTCCCCATATCGGGTATCCCTTAATCTTTCCCTATATAAGCGACATAACAAGTGACTAACAGTTGAGTAATGTTTCATAGTTCATCAGGAATCAAGATAGGATAATGAATTGCAGTTGATAGAGGTTCAGTATAGAAGTTCATTCTGCAGAAAGTTATGGTACCAGGACATTGAGTGCAGCTAGAGTTGCCATTCCTTCACGAGTCCACTAGAAGAAGAATGAAACATGATAAATGCAAAAGTGTTACTGCCAACTTCAGAAATGTCTGAATGTCTTCGGATTTCTGAGAGGGAGAGATCCTAGAGGGATAATTTTACCTCGAAGACATCAAGACCTACTCGAAACATGGGATTTTGTTTCAAATGTTCCACAAGAGCTACCTCATCAATTGCTGGACCACGATTGCAGTTCACGAGGACAGCTTCCTGCAAAGATAGAGTTCAGAACAGCAAGTGTATGTATGTATGAATATTCTGGTAATCCTTTTTCAGGCTGTGTAAAATGAAAGCTGGAGTGATGTAACACTGGAAATTGTGTATAGAATATTCAACTTGTCTAGGATCTCTGTTTAGATATAAAAATTAGGGAGAGAATAGTGGAATTGAGAGAGAGAAGTTATAAGTACTTATAAGTACAGTGAGGGTGAAAAAATAATATCCATGTCCATATACAACAGTGTAATTGAGATGCTTTTGATCATGTTCAGATAACATTAGAGGATTTCTTCTTCTTCTCTAGAGTGCCAAAGATCGTTTTTACACGAAGGACATTAAACTTATACGAGAGGAATTAAATGAGCCAAATGGCAGCGAGGAATTGTTACGAAGACAAAGATTCTGAATTACTTCCTCTCCTATCTTTCTCTGCAAAACCATCTTAAACATGAATTGTAAGATCTAATTAGTCTAAAGCTACTTGTATTCCTTTTGCACCAAGACACTTTGAAGCTGAAAACTCAACTGTTAAGCAGGTTAGAATGCTAGAAGCAAAAGCATTTTTACCTCTCAAGTAAATGCTAATGTTGGCTTTGGCATATATTTGCTTGGCCTTTTCTCAAGAGTTCAAGGTGTATCAAGCAAACCGGAAGTGTTTGACTTAAAATATGAAGGCTTTCATTTTACCGAGAGTAACAAAAAAACAAGCATGTGCCTTACAAGGAAAAAAAATTGATAGAATTATGGTTAATTTTATTTGAGAAAAAGAAAGAAGCTTTACAAAGAAGGTGATTATTAGTGGAATTTGTGTTAAAAGGAGGAATATAGCAGGCGGTGTAACTTTCTAATTACTAAACAAATTATACATATTTTAGGGTGATTGATAGAGGCCTTGTTATATTTTATGCTTGGATGTATCATCATCATTATGATTACAATTATTATTATTATTATTGTTATTATTATTATTATTATTATTATATGTTCTATATTTTTATTAGAGTTATAAACTTAATTTTTGTGTAATTTAATATCTTAGATCTAAATTCTTATAAGAATATTCAACGAAATATTAAGATATATAATATTTGTACCCTTATTTTTTTAAGTCATGTCCTCATAAGTCATTTTACATATAAACAGCTAATACTAAACAGCTAATTTTACCAAACATCTTTAACAAACAGCTAATGCAATCAGCTGGTCAAATCAGCTGATATAATCAGCTATCAGCTAACAGCTAATAGAATCAGCTATCAGCTGACTGCCAAACAGGGCCTATGGAAGGCACGTGTAGTTGCAAAGAAAGCTTTTCTCTTACCAACTCAATGACCGATGCTAATGACCCGTCATTACTCGGTCAACTTAAGTTCTACGTTTTCAATTCAATCCCAAAATTTATCAAAGTATGGCATACAATTTATAAATGCAAGTGCGTAAAGCAACATAACTAATGTGGTCATATCTTGTAAACAGGTACAATGCCAAGAAGGAAAAAACATTTTCTCATCACCACTGCGGTTGCTTCACATAGCAAGAGTCTACTTGTTTCCTCTGCTGAACCAACAACCTGTAAACAAAGTTATGAAATTGCTTTCTGGTTAAATTAATAACAAATGCACTAGTTTGCTCTCTCCACCCAATCATAGTTATTGCTTCAGTTTGTGGCTTTCCTACGCTAACTTGTATGTCTAATCATTATTATAATCGCATCTGATCATTACTCGGCATACCTGACAATTGGAGTAAAACTTGGTGAAGTTTTCTGATAAGTTATACAGGTATTCGCACAGCACATTCGGAAGTAGATTGTTGCATGCCTCCTCAACAGTCTGCAAAGTTAGGACAAATATATCCATTATCAGAAAAACAAGCCAACACAAAGAAGCAAAGTAAGGGAAGCTTGGCTGGCATACCTCAGCAAACTGTAGCAAATGAAGCCCTAGTACACGCTCATCAGGGTGACTCAACACTAATTCGCCAGTCTATAAATGGAATTAGAACATAAAAAGAGGGAAAAGAATCAACGACTTTTAAAATAGTAACTTCTGCAAACTGATGAGAGTTATTCAAATGGAGATTACTAGAGATAAGACATATCTCAAGCATTCAAAAGTTTTAAGACCTTAGTGAAGTTTTTTCCAACATCAAAAAATGGAGGCTATTATGACTAGCAGTTGGATCGGTCAAGTGTATTAAGTATTACATACTATAAACACTAGTGTAGGTCCGAATATGTTAAAATGTACCGAGTTTAACAAGCAAACATAAAGTTTTCAAGAAAATGAATAATGCAGGTACAGTCTAACTGACAGATGCGGCTTCAGAGTCTATGAGAACTCACTTTCTTCAAGTCATCAATGTCCTTGCCAGATTTCCTGATGATTGAACAGATCCTAGCATGCGCATATAGTAAATAGACTGCAGTATTTCCCTGTTAACATATTTTTGAAGGTATCACATATGCATAGTCAGAGCAATATGGCAATAACTCTAAGAAAAAAGAATAAAAGACAATGGAAGATGGGGAATAGAACAAAAAAGGTTATATGGAAGGCCAAAAGGAATACAAGAATCATATTCTCACACAAAATTTTGGCTTCATAGTCTTTTGTGAGGATAACACTTTAAAAGTTGGGAAATGAAAAATACCTTATCATTAAGCATCTGGTCAAAATTAAACGTGTAGTTGGTCAATCTGTTGTTCTTCAAGTCAGCATACCTGGAATGGAATTGATTATACACTATCAGACCAACTTTAACAAAATATTTTCTCCCAACTGTCAGATTAGGAAATTTCATGCAAGTCAGGGATGTTTACGCATAGAAGTTGAGATACAAGATTTGTTTGGTGATTGTTAACTTTCTAGACCAAGTAATTAAGCGATAACAAGTTATCAAGTGTTCAAAATATAAAAATTTGTTTATCCAAAAAGAAGGCACAATCCAAGTTCCAGGTCTTCAATTTGACCAATAAAGTTACGATGGTCATGTATAAGCAGTTTTTTTCGTGAGCAACGGCTAAAAAAATATGTAAAAGTAATCACCAACAAATTTCAAGTTTTCCTGAGAAGTCATAGAATATTAAAACTGCTCCATGAACAAGAACACCAAAAGTGTTTTACAAAGAAACTTTCCTTTAATATTGTCTGTTTCACATCTTTTATCCTCCTGGCACTGGATCCAATAACCCTAAATTCTCATTTTCTTCAAAACCATTGCCTATAAGAAGTAACCATTACCAGATAAATTAAACTCTCGTATGTTCATATCTAGCCGCAAGCAAGGTTGTATAATAAAAAAGTGCCCAAGAATAACACAGAAAAATTACTTGACGGCACCATAACCAACTGCCTCGGCAGTTTGCTCAAGCTCCTCTTCAGTCCACTCTGCAGCCTTACCTGCTCAAAACACAAGGAATTACTTCAGAATCTGTAATATTGGCAGGCTCTTCCAAAGCCATACAAGTACAAAAGAGAGATAAGCTTCTGCCCAGTTATTTATGAAGATAAAAGCACAAGTAAAAGAGGTAAGGTGACTTCGGCAGTTAACATACCACGCTCAATAAGAGCTGCTTTACTACGATTCTTGGCTTCATCAAGTAAATCAACCAATCGAACTACTTCAGTGGCACGAGTTCTGAAGCGCTTTCCATCCTCTCCAAGTACAAGGCCAAAACCGACATGACTAACTTTTGGAAAAATGGTGCTATTATCAGATGGTAGCCAACCAGCAAGTTTTGCAGCCTGAATAAGAATACCAAGGAAAATCAAACCTTCCAACAGCAAGTAAGAAATAACCTCCCAAGAATCAGAGCCAAGATAAGCATAAAAGAACCAAAATGTGTGAAGAAAGCTGTAAAAACCATATGACGAGTAACACATTTTCAACGATAATGAAAGAGTATTCAAAATAATTTAAGACGATCAAAGAACAGATGCATACTTTGAAGACCATATCAAAATGCTGCTGCTGGCCAACATCAGTTACGTATATCATCCACTCAGCTTTCTCTTCATTAAGTCGATACCTTAAATTGCAAATAACAACAAAAGTATAAATTATAAAACTTGAACCATACATCCAAATGCAGAAACCAAATATTATCATCAAATCAATTCTTACAAAACTCACATGTAAATGTCAACAGCCTCATGCTACAAATAGATGTTGCCGATTGGAATATAATTTAGCACACTATTTTCTTAAATGTAAAAAAGATGAGACCAATCTCC
This sequence comes from Erythroxylum pelleterianum, assembly GCA_027563865.1. Classification (NCBI taxonomy): domain Eukaryota; kingdom Viridiplantae; phylum Streptophyta; class Magnoliopsida; order Malpighiales; family Erythroxylaceae; genus Erythroxylum; species Erythroxylum pelleterianum. The sequence continues at coordinate 3,287,350 of JAOQMR010000008.1, forward strand.
ATGTAAAAATAAGTTCTTAAAACAATCACCAGGAAACTAGATGACTAGCCAAAAAGAAAGTGTTTTTTCATGTTTATGCCACTGCCATGTTCACTACTTGAAAATCCTAACTTACGATAATAGACTCAACTTATGTTACCAAGCATAATGATCCTTCCTTATTCAATGCAGAAATTGTTATCACTATCATAATGCCACAAATCCAATCTAAAGCAATGACAACTTTGAAACTCTTACGAATGATTGCAAAAATTACATAGCTACGAAAGCAGGTCAAAATGAACAATTTCTACCCAGAAAGAACTAATAGCTACAGATTGTATTCCAAATCAATAAAAACACTAACCAAAGTGCAGTGAGATCAGTTGAAGCGTAGTTGTATCCTCCATCACTCTTCACAACAATAAGAGGTATATTAAATCCTTCTAGATGGATAACTTGAGCACCTTCACTTTCTTCCACTAATCCTTTATTTCGTAATGCACCAATGACCTCAGGAATGAATGGGTTGTAAAAGCTTTCTCCCTAGCAATCCACAGTTCAATAATGATTAGCAGTTCATTTCTAATGATACCACTTAACATTGTGCAAATAACGTGATTGTAGTGTAGACAGACAAAAATTTAGCATTTTTTTCATGCAATTTTCAATCTCTAAAGCCAAAAGTTTTAAAAAAATTTTTTTGGGTAAGTTCATTTATTATTTACCTCAAAGAATGCTCAGCTATATTAATTTATTATTTACCTCAAAGAATGCTCAGCTATAGACTTTTGCAAAAATTTACAGAAACAAGCAGAAATTTGCAACAGGCATTTTGGGCAGAGATTTGCAACAGGCAAACAGCACCACAAATAAAGACAATCTTTATATTTATGCCTACATATGAAGTGGAATGCCACATTGTTTCAAGGATGAGATAGTTTGAAAAGCAGCAAGAGAGATGGCGTTGAGTGCACAATTCAGTCAAACCTCCTATTGGAACAATTGGGTGCAGAGCATAATAATACTATGTAATGATGATTCCTCTCGAAAAGCTTGAAATCTACCTTCTCCTCCAAATGAACTCCAAGACGTTGATAGACCCTATCAAACTCCTTCCTGCTAAGTTCACATATCTGTTTCCAGGCCTGGTGGTACTTGGTTTCTCCACCCTGATCACAATAAACATTCCAACACAAAAGGTAGTGTATAAAAAGGTGGTATCATCTGCATTCTTTGGAGACATCAACCTCATAATACCTGGAGTCGAACCACAGCTCTTTGAGCCCTTTCCTTAAATTCTGCATCAGTGTCAAACCTCTGTTTTGATGCCTTGTAAAATGCCTGTACAAGACATCAATAACATTAAAAAAATAAACTACTAATAGTTCTATAAATCAATTTTCAGACAATTGCAGCATCAAGTGACTATATAACATTAAGTATAACAACAACGACACCTAGTAGGAATCCTGATATGGGGGGTCTGGGGACCAAATAACAATAAGTACGATTAGATGATATAACACTACATAGAACAACAACAACACCTAGTAGGAATCCTGATACGGGGGGTCTGGGGACCAAATAACAATAAGTACGATTAGATGAAACAGAATCATACAGCTTCCTCCGTCAAATTTAATATGACTATTGAAGTTAATCAAAAAGATGCAGAACTAAAACTTTGACACAAAATAAAATGATTAACTAAAAGACAGCATTAACAAAATCCTAAGCATTTCCATTTTTGGTCCAAATACTTATTCTAGATTTCCATTTTTAAGCTGTAATTCAAAAAGGTTGGATATTTTACTTTGACTATTTAAATTGAATACCAAAATTATTAATCACATATCACCTGTAGATCTCCAATCGCTGATTCATTGACATCTTCAAAATTTGGGAACTTCTCGAAGAGGAACTCAATCAACATACCAAACTACAAAACAAAGAATAAATATTTAAACCACAATTTCCAGATAGTAAGTGAAAAATACTGTAAGTTTTACAAGCCATCATATCCTTCAGAGACATGGAGACGTAACTAGCATATCCCGGCGTAGCTGATGTGAGTACGAGAATGGAGGGGAAGGCATGGCTGTCTTAACGTTATGCATTCAATTCTGATCATTTAGTTTTATTATGAAGCAAACAAGTATGAGCTTCCTACTGATTATGATTATCAAATTTGGGATTGTAATATTCATATGTGATTGACATGTGACCTATGAGTTTTTATGTTGCAAATTATCCATATTGTTTCAGTTGATAATAAGAATTGCAAATACACCACAAATTTTGGCTTATAAAATCATTCTTACGGTCATGCTAGAATGCAATGCTGTTCAACTCACATGAAACTAAAGTGACGAGCATTAAGCTACATTTAAGTAACTAACTAAACTTTACCAAACAGTTGAAACCCAAATAAGCGGGGTATCGATGTAAATCTTTTAATTCACCTATCCCAAAGAAAAAATAACTAGATTAATCATCAAATAAGTGTGAATGAGACTTTCAACTCCATTGCACATTATCAGAAACCAGATTAACCTGTGTACCCCAGTCACCAACATGGTTCCGTCGAAGAACTTCAACCTTTGAAAACTCCAGCATGCGAGCAAGTGTGTCACCTATAATCGTAGACCTCAAATGGCCCACATGCATTTCTTTTGCTATATTTGGCGAGGAAAAGTCAACAACAGCCCTTTTGAGTGAGAGCCTTGGAGCCAAAGAATCAATACCATCAATTAGCATTTTTTGAATATTCTGCAGTCACAGAAGTCAAAATTCACACAATATGAACAGAACATATCAAAATTGTGAAAATGAGAGCGGAATTTGCGAGAATAAAACAATAAAAGAACCAAAAGAAAGATCAAAAAATGAACAAGAACCTCAGCTATCCATTTAGTTGATAACACAACATTGATGAATCCAGGCCCTGCTATTGAGCAGGACTCTATCATAATGGATGGGGGAAGATTTTCTTTTATGGCCTGCAATAATTTTAGATAGTAAAACTTTTAAAAATTTTCAAACAATTAGCAAATTCAAGGCAAGAAGAAGCATAATGGCACATGAGTTCTGCTGTTATAGAAAACCATACCTCTCCAACAGCTGGAGGCCCCCGGAAAGTTTTGTTTGGCTTAGATTTAATTTTAGACCAAAGGCCCATGGCATTATTACTAAAACAAAGAAATTGTCATCAGAAGCAGTTCAAATCAGACACATTGCAGCGCTATTGCAACTGAAACTCCAAATGAACTTCGGGAGAACAAACATATATACTCAGCTAACTTCATGCATACCACTGGTAGTCGCCAAAGTTGCCAGAGCATGCAGCAATCAAAGGCTCAACATTCTCATCGGGGACTGTTGCTCTAAGCGAAACTTCAAAGAGTTTCCCCAATTGTCGTTTCAAATTACCTCCGCAATCCTCATACTGTGCCACAATTCTTCCACCATCAGTACTCAAAAACAACACGACCCCAAATGAACATGCAAATGCCGTTAGTAGTAAAAAGCTACATACATTTGCCATGGTAGTTATGGATTGTGTCTTTGTGGACAATGCAAGCCTTCTAGAAGTTGCCCTCAGAAAAACTGTCTAGTGTTAGAGTAGTAATAAGGAAAAATCAGTATCCGCAATACTCGAGCAACAAACGAACTAAAGAATTAAAATCCCCAGGCAGAAGTTTAAAGCAAATGAAGAAAAACTCGGTAAGAACAGAACAGCGAAAACAACAGTGAGGAATTGAAAAGCAGAATAGAGAGAAAGTGAACTAACCAGAAGCAGTTTGTGTGCAATGATTGAAAGAAAACAAGGGAGAGGAAAACGTCGGCGACGAGAGGAGGGTTCCAAACATAACTTTTTATTTTATGTCTTTTGCACTGTAGTAATAGCTTAGGAAACCCTTCCCCTTGACACCCGCCGTCTTCTGTTGATCTGTTCTCCACCTTTAACATTAGTGCTTCTCTGCCAATGACTTCCTGACAAGTGTTGCGAATCTGGGCTCAATGGCTTTCACAAGCAGCCGCGAATATTAATTAAAAGTACAATTAATTTTTACAAAATATTCAGAGGTTGTTTCCTTTTTTTCATTTATTTTAATTTTAAAAAAAAATTCTGGTTTTTGTTTTGAGGATTGGTTTCTCATGTTTTCAAAAATTAAACAAATTATAAAAAGAATTTTTATTTTTTGTATTTTTTAATATATTAAAATAATTTATCTTTGAAATTTATTTAATAAATAATTATTATTTAACATTAATAGTTAACGGTAATTACTGCTACTATTTCTTTACTTTTTCGTATTAATCAAATTGAAATTTATTAATGATAGCTTGAATAACTTGTAATAACTTTTAGACACATTCATCCTTTCATTACTTAATTTTTTAGTTGTTGGAACAAAACAACAGATTACGTTCAATTCGTCAACCCAATCAACAAGATTATCAACAATTTGATATGATCAAACAATCCAATACATCTCAATCTCTCAAAAAAATAGCTAGCTATTTACCAATAAGCTTATCCAAACTTGTAGGAGGAAGCTCCCAAAACATCAAAGCTGCTCTTGTGATGTTACTCCCTTTCTTTTACTTACCAACCTTAACAGCTAAAATGTAAATGATATCTGAAACTTGTTGGGAAAAATCTTCATGTACGAGGTATAATGACTAGAAGTTGAGAAGAGTAATCTTATTTATTTTAAAATAGCATTTCCCTTCTTGTATCTTTAGATCACAACTTTCATATTCGATTATACTTTTTAAATGTCATAAGTAAAACCATCGTCTAGTTCACTTGACAAATTTTAATAACAAGCTATCCGATGCTGACAAGATATTCTCTAATCTTTGAACGATCTCACTAAAATACAAATGGAAAGCCTGCGAAATTACTATATTCCATACGAATTGCTACTGGCATCACTCTTACCGTCTCTGTGCAAGTAACTTCGCTCCAGTTCTCTGCCAAAATCTGCAGACCTATCTAGTTTACCAATGACTGCGTTCTTGAAACTTATGACTTCTTGAGCCTGTGAGCATGACCTCTGCATCCTAACCCCACTCAAACTGTTTCTTGATTCCATCAACTCGTTAAGAGACGACCTTTTCTTTGGTCCCGTTTCAGGCCTTTGCTTTGGGGCACTATAGGACCTCAGTTTGGCCCTGAAGGATTGTGTATTGGCCATGTAATTTGGGAAATTTCCATACTGCCTAAAGAATTTATCAGCAGACACGCTACTTGCAGGCGTAATAGAAGCGTTACAACCTTCTGAATTGGCAAAGCGAGGAGTGCTTTGTGCTGTTGAGAATCTACATTCATCACCAGTTAACCCCCACTCCGAGTCCTGCAAACTTCTTGTATTAGGAATGGACAATCGAGGCGGATATCTAGTTGGGAATGGAGAGGAGATGGTTTTGTAATAAGGGTCGTCGCCAAAATCTGAAACTGAGGCATTTGTTCTTCGAGATCGAGATTTGGGTCTGCAGCCTGTATCAACCTCAACAATCTTCGGACTTTCATCTGCGGGATTAATTACTAACTGTTCCAGTGAAGAAGACAACCTCCGGCTGTGAATTGAAGCAGTGTGTTCACTTCTTGTTTCCTCAAATTTCTCCTGCAATAGTCAGAGTAAGTGAATAACTGTGCATAACGTAAATGCCCGACAGATTGGAATATGTTGAAGTAAAAAGATAATGAAATTTGGGTGACTATACCATTGATTTTCGTGCTTGAATTTCGAACTGATGCTCACTTTTAATGTAGTTACGTGCTCTGATTGATCTTACAGTGGCTTGTGCTCTAATAAGAGCCTGCATACTGCGAAGAGTTGCTGTTGCTTGTTTTCGCACCAAATAGCCTCGAACATGCGCTTGCAATTTTACCAATCCTCTTAATGCTCGCAGTGCTTTTCTAGCCTGTTTAACATCGACTAACAAGTAAAATTCTGTACCCACTCCACATAAGAAGAAGAAACAACAGGAGCAATGTCTCTAGCAGCTACCAAAACAGCTCCATTTGGTTTCCAGTCACAAACTAATGCAACCCAAAGCCAAGAAGTTCTTGAACTTGACAAAATTAGCGGACAAGGAGGTAATTTGAAAATGAAACAAAAATTGCTGCATTCAAAGCTCCAAATAGAGCCTAGAAGCACCGCTTATAGTGTTCGGAAATTATTAAAAAAAAATCCAGAAACCAAACTCACCAGATAACCTCTAAAAACTGTCTGAACCTTGACAGCCGCCCACCTCTCTCGCCCACCATCAAACATGGTGTCTCTTCCATTACTAGTCAGCCTCACCACCGCCACCGCCGCGCGAGCTGCAGTAACGGCGGCATCAGCTGCCGCAGCCGTCGCCGCCGCCACTGCAATGGCGTGTCTCTGCTCTTTTTCTGTGACACCGTAGTATGATTTTAACCATGCAGCTTCTGCTGCAGATATATTTGGTGGTATAGTTGAAGGATTGTAACATAACTCACTAGAACTGTGTGGTTTGTTGTCTCTCCGGTCATTGTTGTCTTTGCGATTGCTATTCTTTGTCCAAAACAAGCTCTTTAGCCATCTCGTAGCTCTGCCCATTGGTTGCTTCTACAGGATCCGTACTACTGTAGAGTGAGTATCCAAGAGGAACCGATTTAAAATGTTAGCAGAGAGCAAGGGTCTAAAACTGAACCAAAGTATAATACAAAAGCCACTTAGATTGTTAAAAATAAAGTCCCTTTTTACGTTGGTGTAAGGCAACAGCAGAGTTGGTAAGAGAAAATTTTACAGAGTAAAAAGAATGAAAGGAGAAAAAGAGGTGGTGAAAATCCTGTTGAGGCCTTGTGAAAGGTGCATTACATGACAAAATCACGTCACTGACTAGGAACTTGGTTAAGTTTCTGATTATGCACTTATGATCAAACAATAATAAGAATATGGTGAAAGCAATAGGAGGCGGTGAGAGATCAGTGTAAAAATAAATACTAAATAGAATCAGATTCTGAAAAGAAAAGTGAGAAGAAGTGTTATAAAGATGAAAAGAAAAGGAAAAAGAAAAGCGTTGAAAAAGAAGAGATAAAGTTCAAAACGAGAGAGAGGCAAAAGATGAAACGCTCAAATTTGCCCTTATTCAGTGAGGAACTGAGGGACGTTATTTCCATGAATCGAAAAGAATAATCAAAATAGTGTTTCATACCTTTCTGGGTCTCTCCTCTCTGGTCATTTCCTGTTTCTCATTACTTTATGAAGTGCCCTTAAAGAGAAAGATACCTTAAGCTGCTCAGTCTCTGACAAGCTCGTGAAGCCTTGCAATTTCTATACGTAAAACATGTTCTGCCTTCTAATAAGAACAAGAAATTAAAAAGATGGGTTTTTTTTGTCTTCGGAAAGAATGTGAAACACGGATCTCAACTTCAATAATGCAGCGTGCTTTCCACGAGAATGATGATTTCTTACTCAGGGCTAAAAGTTGGAACGAGAAAAGAACAGTCTTGAAATCGCTATGTACTTTGTGGTATGGTTTAGAACACACAATGATGATCATGGAATCATATTCTTTTGTCTTCATTTTTTCACTCTCTACTCCATTTTACCGTCTCCGGCTCTCCACCAATAATAAGAAAGCACTGTGTCGCCAAAAGGGGTTTAAGAAATTTACTCGTATAACAACAGTTGCGGTGTTCTCTACTTTTTAACTTTGATGATAATTCAAATCATACACTCGCGGTGAATTTTCCAGGAAAGCACAGTAAGTAAAAGGAGCTTTCTTTTCTCTGAGAATCTCTGTTCTTCCATCAAAGATATTCCTACCCAACCCAATTCAGGTTTGCCACCACATGTCAATAGCTAAAAGAGACCTGCACACACTGCTGCACCTTTTTCTTCCCTCTTTCCAGGGCTAGAATAGATATATTGGTTGTTTAATTTCTTCCTTTAAGAAAAAGATGCAAACTGGTGACCTTTTTCTTTCCTCTTCAAACTTGGAATTCGTTTCGTTTAGTTCTGCTGCTCCAATTATTCTCCATGGAATCTGTACATTTAAGTTGTATCTCCTGTCAATTTTTCTCTGACCCATTTCACCAGCACGGCTTCAGGATGAAAACAAAGTTTCTTCCACCCTGCATGTACTTTTTTAACCTGACGCCGTCACTTCATTATCATAAGCACAGTTTTATTAATTCCAGAGCCACCACACAAAAATTAGACCATTATCAGCAACCAAAACCATGTTATCTTCTGACGATTGCCAGACAAACTAAGGCGCAGAAGATGACCATCCCCGCATTCCAATTTCACACTAACAAGTCTGAAATTACCTGTAACCCAACAAAGCAAGTGAAGGATTCAAAAGGGCACGATGGGTAAACAATGTAGGTGTTGGGACAAAAGTTGAAAGCTGGTACGATATCTAGTGGTATTAGCTGGCTAGACTGGCGTGACGAGAAATGTGCATTTAAGGCCAACAAAAAGCCAAAATCCAGAAATGAGGTCACGAAGGAGTACTCATTTATGGGAATACTTGAGCTATAGTATTGGTTTGTCGAATTGGGAAGATGCCTTACGTCATCACTTGTGTACGGATCCACAAAGAAGGGAGGAAGGGAGGAACTATCTCTTTTATGGGTTCGTTTGATAGGCTGGCAAACTGGCAAGGAGTTGAAAGTAGGGTTCTTCTTCGTATCGTAGAATTTGAATAAAGAAGAAACGGACATCCCCTTTAAAGCTTCGCCTTCTGAGCAACCAATTACGAGATTCGTTTTTTTTTTTTTGGTTCTCTTCGTTGCCTCGCATGAATAGGCATTGGCCAGCCTGTCATGGCAGAACTGGGGAGGCTGTACTCCGGTTTGAGGTTGGCATGATAGTGGAGTTCTCAACGCGTGCTGCTGGGAGTGGATTCCCTCGAGGTCATTAATATTCTTTCATTTTCAATTCAGATTCTAACTGAGCTTTTTTTTTAGTGACAAATATTCGTGAATTGATTCGTCGAAAGTAGGCAGTACAAATTGAGCATACGCCTCATGAAGAGAATCAATGTGCGGATCACTTAGCCTCTTTAACTTCAATCGCAGCGCCAAGACTGTTAAAATATATTAAATTAGATTTTGAAAATGGCTTAAGTTGAAGTAAAAGTTAGTGGCTGAAGCAGTCAAATGAAGAAGCCAAAATTGGTGTTGATTTCGGCGTCACCTTTTTTTTTTGAAAGTTGAAAATAAATTAAATTGCTCCAACAAAGAGTCTACACTGTACAAACCTTTCTAAAAGGAAAAATAAAACAGACTCGGTGCAAACACCAAACTAAAGCAAAATACAGCCCAAAAACAACGACTAATCTCTAAATGTGCCATCGTCGTCTCATTTCCATGCTAAGAGCCTGATGCTTTCTAGTAACAATGAGAGTCTCACGAATCACATTAACAATATAGTCAGCTATCTCATATTTATGACGTTCCTGCTGCCTATATATTCTGTTGTTTCTCTCCCTCCACAAGTGATAAATCACCATCTGAAAAGCCGTCCGAAGTATGATACTATCTGGTCGGTCAGATCGAGTTCCCAATATCATCGCAGTCAACACCTCCGTCCACACATAGGAGGTTTGGAATGTACCAAGCAAATGGATAATACGACACCAAACTACCTTAGAATATTCGCATTCAAAGAACAAATGGTCCCGGCTCTCCTCAGCTAAATTACACAATACACAAATGGGATCGAAATCCCCAAACCACCGATCTTTCGTTCGCAATCTGTTCTTAATAACTAACCACAATAAAAAGGCAGCTCGAGGACTTACAACTTTCCTCCAAACCAGATCTGCCCAATTGACTTCTTCATGCCCCACTCGACCGATTCCATGGGCAGATTGTGTTGTGAAGACCCCAGTTTTAGTGGCCGTCCACATCAGTTGGTCCGGACCTGAGTGTAACAGCACATTATTAAGGTAACTATCAAGCGTGTCCCCATACCTGCAATTTGTCGAGAGGTCCCTCCAGCGAACAACCCACGCCACTGTTGCCTCCTTAGGAAGGCGGTTTCGAAACACATCCAAATCATTTCTCATCCAGAGAGGGCTATGGCAATTCCAGTTATCAAACCAAAAATTAACCATCTCCCCACTCTTAATTTGCCACTTTAGAAAAGGAAAGATCAACTCTCTTACTTGTAACAATTGTTTGAAGATCCAAGATTGATCAGATTTTTGTTGAAGATGCCAAAAATTTTGCCCATGGATTCGATAAATTTGCACCCATTTAACCCACAAAGCTTCCTTATCCACAAATAACCTCCATATACGCTTCATTAACAAGACTCGATGCATCTGAGTGATTGAAATGATACCCAAACCCCCTTGCTTTTTAGGCACAACAATCTCACTCCATTTAACTTTTGCCCCTTTACACCTACCATGTTTGCCGGTCCATACGAATGTTTTCAAAATCCTTTCCATTTCCTTAATAACTCGCTTCGGGATAACTAGATGAGCAGCCCAATGTATATGCATACTATTCAACACAGACACAATCAAGGTAGTTCTAGCCGCAAAAGAAAGAAACCGATTTTGCCAGGCATTAATACGATTTCTCAATCTTTCCAGCAATGGAAGGAAATCTGAATACTTAGGCTTACCCAATGTGATCGGAATTCCCAAATATCGGAATGGTGGGACTTGGAGAGATAACCCTGCTACCCTGCTCAATTGCTCTCTGTTTCCAACATCAGAGGAAATATAAATGCCACTCTTCTGCATATTAATGACCATACCCGACCACCTAGAGATTAGGATTTGATTTACCAGTTAAATTTCAATAATGACATCTGAATCGTTTGTTCCTACATAGAATAGTACTATCAAATATGCTATGATATGTTTAAATATCACCATTACCTAGGGAACTCCAAAAAAAGTATATATCTTTTAAGATATAGGACGTACAAATCCAACTGTAACTATGAAGTGTCAATCCATGAAACTACAGCTAAATTGCAGCACCTTTTTCCCTTTGTTCCTAGTCCCCTCTACAACCATCTTAATTTTTTTTTAATCAAGGGAAGACAAACGTTACAGATTACATGTGAATACGATGGTGACAAACCCCTGACTTATCCTGTAAGAGAATAAGTATGCAGCTTCTTGGAGGGAGCTCAAAAATAGTGACTCCTAATTCGGACTGTACTGCAAAATTTGCTAACCAATCTGTACACTGATTACTTTCTCTATAAATGTACCGAATAACAACAACTCAGTTATGGGTGAACAGTTCATCAATGCTTACCACTAAAGGGTTAAGAGACTTAGCTCTCGTCGTTGGGGAAGAAAGCATAGTGGTCACTGTGCTCGAATCGACTTCTAATTCTATATGTCGGTATCCCAGGTTCCAAGCCAGGTTAAGGCTTGAGAGCACTCTCCAAAGTACAACTGTTGTCATGGAGCATCAACCAATGTTATGAGCGAAGCCTTCCAAGCAAGTGCCCAAAATGTCTCGTAGTATGCCACCTGCTGTGGCCGAAAGGCTTGAGCTTTTGCTGGCTCCGTCCGTATTTAATTTCACCCAACCCTAAGGAGGTTTACTCCAACAGATGAGCTGATCTCGTCTAGTGCAATTACGCAGTCGAGTTTGTTATTGCCAATCTTCTGCTAGTAGAATGTGATGGACATATTCTATAACCTGATGCTCTGGCGAAATCGGCCAGGAAAAATGCTCATCGAAGATTACTCTATTACGTCAGGACCAGAGAAACCAACATGTTGTGCCGAAGATAATCGCCCAGTTGAAACGCTCAACCAATCGGTGTGTGTTCAGATTCATTAGGCGCCACTCCTTGCTAGTCATCATAAAAAACTCTACCGAGATTTCCTGTGTGGAGAACCTATTCCATAAATTGCAGGCTTTGGGGCAGTCCCGCACTACATGAAGAGAGGATTCCTCGAGGTGGCAGTGGTAGCAAGCAGCATCCAAAGTGAATTTTCTGTACACCCTCTGTTGATTCGTGAGGAGTTTATCATGCAAGAGGAGCCAAAGAAATGCTCGAATTTATTGCGGGCCCTGCCACTGCCATATAGACCTCTAGGTTGCGTTGGTCGAAACTTCTTCATGATTCAACATCATGGAGTAAGCGGACGAAGTCGTGAAGTGTCTGTTATCCGTTCGGCCCCAAATAAGCTTATTCGACCCTAAGTAGTTCTTTGGCGGAAGGATACCTGCTATAGCTGTTGAGTTTGGCTCCTTTTGTTGTCCCATATTGGTTGGGGACAACAATTGAGGCCAAGCTCTTACCTATATAAGGA
>JAOQMR010000008.1:3299716-3326200 GCA_027563865.1 Erythroxylum pelleterianum
TTTAATTGTTGAAATATATTAAATTAGATTTTGAAAATTAAAATAAAAATTACTTAAGGTTGAAGTAAAAATTTGTGCCCTTGAAGCAGTCAAATGAAGAGACCAATTTTGATTTTGATTTCGGTGCCGGCTTGTTATGCTGAGCTGTCTTTATTTGTGGTCAATAATTGCTCAAAGCAATTGGACAATTTGGCTAAAGAAGCAAACCGTCCAGCTTTGCTTCTATATATATATGTATGTGTCGTGACTTTGTATTAAGTGTGTGTATGTCGTGGCTTTGAGCTTGTATTAGAGTGTATGTGATATTCACCGGCAGAGTGAATGAAATTTGTATTAGTGTAGTACAGTGTGTGAGAAAGAAAAAATACAGAGTTTGTGTGAGAGAAAAATATTGTGAGTTTGAGAGAGAAAATAGTATATTTCTATTTATGTATTTTGTTACAATTATATAAGGAAATTCTCTCTAAATTATTTTTCTTCTTCGCCATCAATATTTTCTTTATTTGGTTCCGATATTAATAGCAAATATATATATTGGTTCCAACATCTGGTATCAGAGCTGGGTTAAAAGATGGCGTCAAATTCGATTCAACTTTAGCTTCCAAAGTTGAATGACAAGAACTATAAAAACTGGGGTGTCCAGTTGAAAGTATTCTTCAAATCTCAAAATTTGTGAAATTTGGTGGAGTCCGGCTATGTCGAAGTTAAAGATCAAATGGAGTTTGATGTGCTTGAGAAATATAAGAAAGATGCATTGGTAGATACCAGAAAAAAAAAAAAGATCAAAAGGCATTGTATGCAATATTTCAAGCTGTTGAAGAATCGATATTTGAAAAAATATCGTGCGCAAACACAGCACAAGAGGCGTGGGATATTTTGCAAAAATCCTACAAAGGTGATGAACGTGTGAGACGAGTACGCCTTCAAACCCTTCATGGTGATTTTGAGATTTTACACATGAATGACTCATAATCAATTACAGCATGTTTTAATCGTGTTCAATTTTTTGTCAATCAATTAAGAGTTAACGGTGAAGAAATTTCAGACACCGGGGTAGTTGAAAAGATCTTGCGATCGTTGACTGCAAAGTTTGATTACGTTGTTACAGCTATCGAAGAATCACAAGACATATCAACTATGTCGATGGAGAGATTGATGGGTTTGTTATGTTCACATGAGCAACGAATGAGCCAAAAAGCCACAAGCTCAAGTTTTGAGCAAGCTTTACAAAGTAATGTGGTACAATAAAGTCGTGGAGGCTACCAAGGTCGTGGTGGTAGTAGACAAAATTGAGGCCGAGGATGTGGACAAGCACGAGGAAGAGGTGGAAATTTTAATTTCATCAATAGAGATAGAAAAAATGACAACAATCATTCAAAAGGTCGTGGAGGTGGAACTGGTAACAGATCTAATGTCAAATGTTATAGATGCAAAAAATATGGACATTATCAAAATGAGTGTTACACCAAAATGCCAAATGAACCGGTGGAGCATGCCAATATTACCGAAGTCGATAAGAATGTTGTGCTCGCATGCAAAACAAATGATCCAGAAATGGAACATACAAATACATGGTATCTTGATAGTGGATGCAGCAATCACATGAGTGAGAAAAAGGAGTTCTTTTCACATCTGGATGAATCTGTGCGTGGAGAAGTTAATTTTAGAAATAAATCCAAAATTTCTGTTATGGGCAAAGGAGACATCAACATTCAATCCAAAGATGGTACGAATATCACTATCTCCGAATCTCCAATGTTTATTAAGTGCCAGGCCTTTTTTGGAATTTATTAAGTATTGGCCAGTTTTTCGAAAAAGGGCATAAAATTGATATCCATGATGGAGTTTGTACAATCAAAAGCAAAAACAGTAGAACAATTGCAAGAGTGCAGATGTCAAAGAACCTGATGTTTCCATTGAGTTTGCAAACAAAAACATTGATGAATCTTTTAACAATTTTGAAAGATGGCGATTGGCTATGGCATCTTCGTTTTGGTCACCTGAACTTTCGTGGGTTGAAGTTGCTAGCTCAAAAAAAGATGGTGATTAGTTTGTCAATTATTAAAGCTCCTGATCAACAATGTGAAGGTTGTATTTTTGGAAAGCAGCATAGAGATTCTTTTCCAATTGGAAAAGCTAGAAGGGCCAAACAACCTTTGGAGTTAGTGCACACATATATTTGTGGCCCAATTGAGGTAGAATCAGTTGGACATAAAAGGTACATTTTGATCTCTGTAGATGATTTTACTAAAAAGACTTGGGTATATTTCTTAGAGAAAAATCAAAGGCTTTTGCAAAATTCAAATAATTTAAAGCTCTAGTTAAAAAACAAAGTGGTTATTATTTGAAAACTTTGCGATCTGAAAGGGGTGGAGAATTTACCTCAAATGAATTTTTCAATTTCTGTAAAAGTCAAGGAATCCAGTGTCAGTTGATAACTAGTTATACATCTCAGCATAATGGTGTAGTTAAAAGAAAAAATAGAACAATTCTTGAAATGGTCAGAAGTTTGCTGAAAGGTAAAGCTCTCCCAAAACCTTTTTGGGCAGAAGTTTCACATGTACTATATTTTTGTTGAACAGATGTCCAACAAAGAGTGTCTTTGGAAGAACACCTGAAGAAGCATGGAGCGGTAATAAGGCAGATGTTTCTTTCTTACGCGTATTTAGATGTTTGCATATCCCCGCATTCCAGATGAATGAAGAAAGAAACTGGATGAAAAAAGCCAAAAGTGCATCTTCATTGGCTATAATGATGTGACTAAGGGTTACAAGTTATACAACCCTGTGACACAAGAAGTGATTGTGAGCAGAGATGTGCAGTTTGCTGAAGATGAAGCATGGACATGGAATGAAAAAGATGATCAACAACAAGGTGTTATCATAGAAAATCAGCCAATGCAGGCAGAAATAAGTAGATCTATGTCCGATAGCTCATCTCCTATTAGAAGTTCTCCTCCACCGACAGAAGTTGCAGAAACTTCAAAATGTCCGCAAACACGAATGATTCCAGCTCGCTTGCAAGATTATGTGGTCACCTCTGATCATGATAATGATGATATGACTACAGATGAAACTATTATGAATTTTTGCCTGTTTGCAGATTGTGATCCAATTTTTTATAAAGATGCAGTAACCGATAAACGATGGGTTCAACCAATAAATGATGAAATCCATTCAATAAAGAAAAATGACATATGGGAATTAACTTCTTTACCACCAGGCAAGAAACCTACTGGAGTCAAGTGGGTGTACAAGACGAAGTACAAGCCCGATGATCAGGTGGATCGCTTAAAGGCAAGATTGGTCGTGAAAGGCTATAGCAGAAGCCTGGAATTGATTATTTTGAAGTATTTGCACCAGTTTCTAGGATGGATACCATTCGAATGATTGTAGCACTTGCAGCTCAAAATCGATGGAAGATTCATCAAATGGATGTAAAATCAGCTTTTCTGAATGGTTTTCTTGATGAAGAAGTCTATGTTGAGCAACCACCTGGTTATGTGAAAAAAGGACATGAAAAAAAGTCTATAAATTGAAGAAGGCATTGTACAAACAAACACCTCGTGCTTGGTATACTCGGATTGACGCATATTTGCTGCAGCATGGTTTTCAAAAATGTCCTTATGAGCATACCCTATATATCAAGTCAAATTCCAATGGTGATCTCATTATTGTTTGTATTTATGTTGATGACTTGATATTCACAGGAAATTGCAAAGAGATGTTTGATGAATTCAGGGAGGCTATGACTAGCCAGTTTGAAATGACAGATATAGGATTGATGTCCTATTTTCTGGGCATTGAAGTGCAGCAGACTGATGAAGGAATTTTCATTTCCCAACAGAAGTATGCCACTGATATTTTGAAGCGCCTTAAAATGGAGTCACTCAAGCCTATTCGAACTCCAGTTGCTGAACGATTGGAATTGAAAAAAGAAGGAAGTGGAGAACTAATAAATCCCACATATTTCAAAAGCATGGTTGGCAGCTTGAGATATTTGACCTGCACAAGGCCAAATATTACTTATGGTGTGGGAATTATTAGTTTATTTATAGAAGAACCTCGCCAATCACATTTGCAAGCAGCAAAACGAATTCTGCGATATGTAAGTGGCACACTTGATAATGGAATTTTCTATTCTTACGCTAACAATTTCAGTTTAATGGGATACACCGACAGTGATTGGGGAGGTGATGTGGAAACTCAGAAAAGTACTTCCGGGTATGTATTCTTTCTTGGATTTGGATCATTTTCATGGTCCTCAAAGAAACAGCAGGTTGTAGAACTTTCTTCAGCAGAAGCAGAATATATGGCAGCAAGTTCTGCAGCATGTCAAGCAGTTTGGCTTCGTAGGATGCTGAGTGAATTGATGCATGAACAAATAGATCCTACGAAAATTATGTGTGATAATAAGTCAGCCATTGCATTAGCTAAGAATCCAGTCTTCCATGGGAGAAGCAAACACATCGGCATCAAGTATCATTATATTCGTGAGCTAGTCAAAAATGAAGAAATTGAATTGGCGTTTTGCAGATCCGAAGATCAAGTAGCAGATATTTTGACAAAGCCACTGAAAGCAGATGTGTTTGAAAAATTGAAGATGATGCTTGGTGTTGTTTCAAAATCAATTTAAAAGGAGGTTGTTGAAATATATTAAATTAGATTTTGAAAATGGCTTAAGTTGAAGTAAAAGTTGGTGGCTGAAGCAGTCAAATGAAGAAGCCAAAATTGGTGTTGATTTCGGCGCCTCCTTTGTTGTCTTTAATAGTCAATAATTACTCACAACAAGAGAACAATTTGGCTAAGGAAGCCAACCACCCATCGTTGCTTTTATATATATATATATACATGTGTGTTGTAACTTTAAAAAAGAAGAAGAGTGTGTGTGCTGTGAGTGTATTCACCAGCAACGTGAATAGCTTTTATATTGTTGTAGAGTGTATGTCGTGATATTCACCAAGAGAGTGAATTACATTTATAGAGGAAAAAATAGAGAGTTTGTGTGAGAGAAAAACATTGTGAGTTTGTGTACTTTGTTACAATTATATAGAAGGAAATTCTCTCTACATTATTTTTTCTTTTTCGCCATCAATATTTTCTTTATTTGGTTCCAACAAAGACTGCATATTCTTCGGGAGTCGCCCTGGAGCCTTTTGGAAGCACTCCACCACAACATGCACGGAACTCTTTATCTTCATAGAGATTTCAACTATCGAAGCTTGTCTCTCTGTTTTTACTTTCCCTTGTAACCAAAAAAAAATGAATCCATGCAAGACTTATGCAACTCTTTCAAGAAATGATTGCATGATTGCAAAATTGAACACGGTTCATCCGCCTGACTATGTAGCATCAAATGCCTATATATCTAGAAGGATTTGCAACTCTACGGGAATGACAGAGGATTTGACCTTTTCGGAGTTCTGTTTATAATCCAGCGAAGAAAAGTACAAAGGATACATGGACGAACGAGACTCCCAAACAAACTCTAAAATGGCGAAAATCACAATTTCAAATTCAAAGCATAACGTTTGAATTCAAATTGTATATTTTTATTTTAGTTAAATGTTACGTCATTATTAATATTTAAAAATTGTGCTAATAGATTGCTATTAATTATAAATTAGTAACAGATTTAAAAAAATAAATTAATAAAAATTATTAAATCAAAATTAATTGATTTGTTTTAGTTTATAATAACTTATTAATTTACTAAAATTGACTAATTAATTATTAAATTGATTAATTTTTAACAATAAAAGTTATTAAAATAAATCAAAACATAAAATTAAAAACTGAAACACAAAAATTGAAAATTTTAAGAATTTTATAATTAAATTAATAAAACTTATTGAATTTTTTAACTCTCGCGGTAAAGCATGGCTATAGAACAGTAGAGTGATAGTTTACATACTATCGCATGCTTTGTAAAGGAATGTTTAAATATTTGTTTTATTAAATACAATTTTATTGTAATCCTATTGAAAGAAAAAGCGCACTATAATAAGTAACATATCTATATTTTTCACTTCACCTAGATCAAATATTTTTCAAATACCAATCAAGAGACATTCTTTATCAGATTTACAGAGAAACAGAAGGTAAAATGATGTACAGAGAAAACATAGGGGAAATTTTTCTATATTATGATAATCGGGTAAGGAGGTATTTATACAAGTAAATAATTGCCAGCTATCAAATATAATTCTAACACCCCCCTCAAACTGGTGAGTATATGTTATGTACTCCCAGTTTGCGATGCGAAAAGAATCCCGAAATTGAGATGAGGAAAGAGCTTTAGTGAAACAATCCGCTAACTAGTTGGTGGAAGAAACCGGAAGCAACACAATAACACCACTCTGCAATTTCCCGCGGACCACATGACAATCTATTTCAATGTGTTTAGTACGTTCGTAAAAAACTGGATTATGAGCTAAGTAAATAGCAAATTCGTTATCACAAAACAAAGGCGTCGGAACAGTAGGAGCCAAGAGAAATTTGCCGAGTAAATAATGAAGCCATTGTACTTCACAAGACGTGGTTGCCAAGGCACAGTATTCGGCTTCGGACGAGCTACGATTGACAGTGGATTGCTTCTTAGTTTTCCAGGAAATCAAGGAAGAACCAAGAAAAACACAAAAACCAGTAATAGAGCTTCTCGTGTCCCGACAAGTACCCCAATCTGAATCTAAATAAGTTGTAAGACGAGGATCACTATCAGAGGAAAATAGGAGACCCTGACCAATGGTGCCCTTCAAATACCGTAAAACACGATGAGCAGCAGCCAAATGAACAGAAGTAGGGCAATCAACAAACTGCGCCAACTGCTGAACAACAAATGAAATGTCGGGTTGAGTAGTAGTCAAGTACTGAAGTTTGCCAACAAGTTTCCGATAAGGAGTAACATTCTCCAAAATAATACCAGATTCTTTCGATAGTTTTGTGTCAGGTAAAATGGGAGTAGAAACAGGTTTCGACTCCAAAAACTGAGTGTCTTGAAGCAAATCCAACGTATATTTTTTTTGGAAAAGATTAATTCCAAGCTTCGTTCTGGCGACCTCGAGACCTAGAAAAAATTTTAGCTCACCAAGATCCTTAATGGTAAATGCCTCATGTAAATACTGTTTGGTTTCTACTCCAAAAACTGAGTGTCTTGAAGCAAATCCAACGTATATTTTTTTTTGAAAAGATTAATTCCAAGCTTCGTTCTGGCGACCTCGAGACCTAGAAAAAATTTCAGCTCACCAAGATCCTTAATGGTAAATGCCTCATGTAAATACTGTTTGATGTGTCGAATAGCCTGCAAGTCATCACTAGCAATAATAACATCATCGACATAAACTAATAAGGCCATGAAATGTGTAATCCTTGTCTTGAGGAACAAAGAGTGATCGGAAGTAGCTTGCGTGAAGCCATACTGAAGTAAGGCGGAAGTGAGCTTAGCATTCCATTGCCGACTAGCCTGTTTTAAGCCATAAAGAGACTTAAGCAATCGACAAACCTTGGTGCTTTGTGTAGCATAACCCTTCGGAAGTTGCATGTATACTTCTTCAGCAAGATCACCGTGAAGAAAAGCGTTGTTAATATCGAGCTGATGCAAGGGCCATCCTTTGACGGCTGCCAAGGCTAGAAGAAGACGCACTGTTGTCATCTTGACTACCGGGTTGAAAGTGTCAAAAAAGTCCACCCTTTCTTGTTGCGTATATCCCTTAGCAACGAGCCGAGCTTTGTAACGTTCCACAAAGCTGTCAGCCTTGCGCTTGACTTTGAAGACCCACTTACATCCAATTGCACTCTTACCAGGAGGTAGATCAACCAGCTCCCAAGTACGATTTTGTTGGAGAGCGTCAAGTTCCGCGGCCATAGCATGGCCCCAGGACTCATGCATAACAGCTTGTTCATACGTATGAGGTTCAATATCTTGATCAATTGCAGCTGCAAAAGCATAATGATGAGAAGATAGGTGAGAATAAGAAAAAACATTACAAAGTTGGTGAGGACTGGATCGTTGCACAGCCACGCAATTGTAGTCACCAAGATGTGATGGTTTAATCTTTGGGCAAATACTCCTTCGTAGGGTCGGAGGCGGAGGCTGCGAAGAAGGAGCGAGACCAGGGAGCTGAGGCGCAGATGAAGAAGAAGGCAGTGTGGAGGGAATATCCGTAGGCGATGTGGAAACAACGTCTGGTAAATCAGAAGATGAGGAAATAATAGGAACAAATGGACAATCATCGACTAACGACTGAACTGATGAAGAAGGAAGAATGACTTGATCAGTAATGGATGAATGAGAATGTTGCAGATCGGAAGTTAGTGTAGAAAATGGAAAAATATGTTCATAAAAGGAAACATCCCGAGAGTGAAAAATACGTTGAGCATGAAGATCAAATAGTTTAAAACCTTAATACCTGGAGAGAAACCAAGGAAAATAGATTTGATACTTCTAGAATCAAATTTGTTGTGAATATTAAAAAGGTTTGAAGCAAAAGTAAGACAACTAAAAACCTTTAAATTATCAAAAGACGGTGGCTTAGAAAGTAAAACCTCAAAAAGCGAAGCATCATGAAGAACCGAAGTAGGAATTCGATTGATCAAATATACACTATGCAGCATACATTCACCCCAAAACCGTAAGTTTGCTTAGAATCTCAATGCTCTTGCCACGTTCAAAATGTGTTGATGTTTGCGCTCAACAACACTGTTTTGCTGAGGAGTTTTAACACAAGAAGTTTAATGAATTATACCATGCGAATCAATGAAAGTTGGAATATTAAACTCTTGACCATTATCGGATCGAATACATTTCACATTATAACCAAATTGTGTAGATATATAAGAAACGAAATTTATTAGAAAAGGTCGTGCTTCAGATTTAGCTTTCATTAAAAAACCCAAGTGAATCGACTAAAATCGTCGACAATAGTCAGAAAATACCTATGGCCTTTAAAGGTAGGAGCATAATTGTCTCCCCAAATGTCAACGTGAAGGAGATCAAAAGCAACAGAACTAGCAAAAGTACTTAGAGGAAAAGGAACACGTTTTTGTTTAGACATATGACAAATCTCACAAAGTTTAATAGCAGAAATAGAAGGAAAAAATTGTTTTAAACGAGGAAAAGATAGATGGCCTAGCCTATTATGCCAAAGTAATGAAATATCATTGGTACATGCAGCAGAATTTGCAAAAACATTAGGTTTACATGTAACAGATTTGACAAAAACAACAGTTGAATTTGATAAAGAAGCATTGGCAGTAAGCTTGTATAATCCGTTGAAATGCTCAGCAACACCAATCACCCTCTATGGTTGAATGTTCTGAATAATACAATGAGAAGATGAGACAAGAACACAGCAAGAAATTGTTAGAAAGGAAAGGATATGTATTGATATATATTGATAACGTTTACATGTAGAAATAGGGAAAGGATTGACTCTGTTAATTATAGGATCAATCATTTCCCCAATTCTCGCTGATTCTCCCTTATCTTCTATAGAATCAGGTCTATAAGACCAACATTGTAACAATGCAGAATATATACAAAAAACCATATTTGTTACAATGTCTTCTTTATCCTAGTTTAACATGGTATCAGAGCAGTGTCGATTCTAGGGTCGATCACTGTGTCATCATCTGTCTTGTGTTTATCCAGCCAAAATCATGAGTGAAGATGCCAGCACCTGTCGTCAAGCATTCTCAGAAGCCACAGAAGCCTTGTCAGAACAAATAGCAACCCTTTTAAACCAACATTCGAAACCTGGATCAGAAAACAACCAATCTGTTAAAATAGTTGTCAAGCTTAATGATTCAAACTACTCCCTGTGGTCATGTCTAATGGAATTGGCCATTGGGGAAAGGGGAAAATTGGAGTACATCATCGGAGAGTCCCAAATTCCAGCGACAACAGATCCAAAATATGCCAAATGGAGGCAAACAGATTTGCAAGTGTTCACTTGGATCATTGAAAACGTTGAACCTGACTTGGTAAGTCAGTACATTGAATATCCAAATTCCAAAGAGTTGTGGCGAGCGTTACAGGCCACGTATCAAAGCAGAGAAGGAAACTTACAGATCTTTGAACTAATCACACAAGCAAACAAGCATCAACAAGGTAGTCTATCACTGGAAAAATATTATAGCATTTTCCAAGGATTTTGGCGTGAAATAGATATTCGCCAACCCAAGCCAATGGCGTGTGCTATAGACATCACCACTTTCAACAGAATTAAACAAGAGAATCATCTATATCAGCTCCTGGCGGGTATCGACAACAGATTTGACAACGTAAAAAGGGATTTATTAAAAGAGGAACCACTACCTTTAGTCGAGGCTGCCTATGGTGCCATCAGGAAAGAAGCCGCTCGGAGGCATATACTTAATCCATCGGAAGCAGGGGATAGCGGCGGAGCATCATTAGGTATCGGATCGGGCTTGGCAGCGAAGGGACAAGTGTGGAAATCAAAATCAGATTTTCCAAAACCAGCAACAAAGGAGCACGACGAAAAACCCAGAACCAGTATGGGATAGGAAAGTCGGTCAGATCTGGTCACCGGAGTAGCGGGTTCATCATCCCGGAGTAAGAGTTATGTTGATCGATCGGGACTGAAGTGTTCCCACTGTAATATGACCGAACATGTCAAGGAAGAGTGCTTCCATTTAGTGGGTTTCCCCGAATGGTGGACCACTAATCCCAAACTACGAAATAGAGACAGTCAAGGATGAACGGGGAGAGCTGCCGCCATGATGGGCAGCCCGGAGGCCACCAGCGTCGGCGACGACGAATCCAGCGACGCTTTTGCAGCACCAGTGGTGAGCATTGGGAGAGAAGGGGGAAGGGTGAACAGTGGAATAAAGGGTAGCGAGACAGGTATAGGGTTTGGGGGAAATTATTTGGCCCCAAACCCTCTTCTTTCTAATGCTCAATATTTTAAGCTTGGATGTTTTGTTATGTTCGAATCTGATCCTGAGCTTGTTGAAAATTCAAGAGCCTTTGTAGCCAAAAAGGATAAGAGAGAAAAGAGTACCCAATGGTTATTTGATTGTGGGGCAACCGATACTATGATATATGACCCTAATGACATTATTAACCCATCAAAACCCAAAAAATCCCAAATCCACACAGCCAATGGGGAATTTGCGTGTGTCAAGGGAGCAGGTTCGATTGAATTGTCACCCACTTTGAAATTATCCCACTGTTTATATGTGCCTTCCCTTACTTGTAAATTGTTATCTGTGAGCCAAGTGACAAGGGAACTGAATTGTACGGTGCTAATGGATCCTGGTTTTTGTCTCTTACAGGACATCCAAACCCGGGAGATTATTGGACGTGGAACTGAGCGAGATGGGCTTTACTTTGTCGATGACGTAGCTCAGAAAGGATCCGCATTGCTAGCTCATGGGATGACTGATCGACAGAGTTAGCTGTGGCATTGACATCTAGGACACCCGACAACCGGTTATTTTAAAGTGCTTTTTCCTAATTTATCCAATAATTTCCCATGTGATACGTGTGTCTTAGCTAAGAGTCATAGGAATTTTTTTCCTCCTAGTAATACTCAGGTAGAACATGCATTTGATTTGATACACTCTGATGCGTGGGGCCCTGCCCCCAACTCTGGGAATAATGCTTTTAAGTTTTTTCTTGATATTTATTGATGATTGTACCCGGATGACCTGGGTTTATTTTCTTAAACATAAATCTGACGTGTCCGAAAAATTTGTGCATTTTTATACCATGATTCAGACTCAATTCCAAAAGAATATCAAAATCCTCTGGTCTGATAATAGGGGGAATTTGTGAACCATACCATGCAATCTTTCTTTCGAGAAAAGGGATTAATTCACCAAACCACATGTCCGAACACCCCCCAACAGGATGGAGTTGCCGAACGAAAAAACAGAACCATTCTTGAGATAACCAAATCTCTTATGATTGAATCACATATACCCACCTATTTTTGGCCTGAAGCTGTAGCCACCGCTATGAACCTTCTCAACCGCCTACCCACCAAAATTCTTAATCTCAAAACTCCTCTAGATGTTCTATCCACTCAGGCTCGTGTCCCTCCAGCCTTATCCTTGCCTCCTACAGTTTTTGGGTGCTCAATTTTTGTGCATATTCCTAAGGTTGAGCGCTCGAAATTCGATCTTTGTGCTCTTAAGTGCGTCTTTGTTGGGTATGGGATACACCATAAAGGATATCGATGTTACCATCCTTCCAATCGTCGCATGTACACTACTATGGATTGCGACTTCCTTGAAACCGACTATTTTTTCACAGCCTAACCTAGGGGTCAGGGGGAGAGTCATGACAACGACACACTGCGTTGGTTACTCAGCCCAACTCTACCGGTCAGTGAACCCCATAAATCAGCTAGTGGATCCGTTGACGTCACTTTTGAAAATGGAGAACGGCCCAACAAGCCAAAATCACCCTCATCTGCTCCTCGATCGGATGCTCCTCAAGAGGTAAATACTCCTACCCATGATGTTACTTCCGCGTTGAATTATTCTGACCATGAAAGTGCAGTTCAAGCACCAGAGATTGAAGTATTGGAAAGTGTAGGGAGGTATGTTCTTCCTCCTCGAAGCACTCGGGGAGTTCCGCCACGAAGGTATTCACTAAAGCATGGATCCAAAACTTCCAGACATCCGATGGCTAACCTAGTCAGGAGGAGTCTGTCAGAAGAAGCTAAGGCATTCACCATGACCATGTATCCCACGGACTGTGGAAGAAGCTCAGAGAAAGGAAGAATGGGTCCAACCAATGAAAGTAGAAATGGCTGCGCTAGAAAAGAACGGGACTTTGGAAAAATGCGAGTTACCAGAAGGGAAGAGAACAGTTGGATGCCGATGGGTGTTTACCATGAAGCATAAGGCAGATGGGACAGTGGAAAGATACAAAGCTCGGTTAGTAGCAAAAGGGTACACTCAGACTTATGGGGTGGACTACTCAGAGACATTTAGTCCTGTAGCGAAGATTGATACTATCAGAGTACTTTTCTCAGTAGCGGCAAATCTCGAATGGCTGCTACACCAGTTCGACGTCAAGAATGCTTTCTTGCATGGAGATTTGAGAGAAGAAGTCTACATGGAAGCACCGCCAGGGTTCACAGAAGGGTTCCAGAAGAATGAAGTGTGTCGATTGAAGAAGGCACTTTATGGACTGAAACAGTCTCCCAGAGCATGGTTCGGAAGATTTATTGTTGCAATGAAGAGGTATGGGTACAAATAGAGCAATTCCGATCATACTCTTTTTCTGAAGAGGAGAGGTGAGCTTATCACCTGCTTAATCATCTATGTGGATGATATGATCATCACTGGGAATGACAATGAAGAAATGGTACGCCTTCGGAGAAACCTGTTTGAAGAATTTGAGATGAAAGATCTAGGGGGTTTAAATACTTCCTTGGAATAGAGGTGCTACGATCAAAATATGGGATATTCATTTCTCAACGGAAGTATATCTTAGACCTCCTAGCTGAAACTGGGCTTGTGGACTATAAGCCAGCAGAAACGCCAATTGTGGTAAACCCTGGTTGGAAGCTAGAAGACGGAGCAGATGTAGCTGACTGGGAGACTTATCAGAGGTTGGTGGGGGAGTTGATCTATCTTTTCTATACAAGACCAGACATAGCATATGCAGTTGGGATAGTAAGTCAATTTATGCATAAACCTCAGGCAAAGCACATGAATGCTGCTTTGAGGATCGTGCGCTATTTGAAGGGAACACCTGGAAGTGGAATTTTATTTCAGAACAATGGGCACTTAGAAGTGAAGGGATACACAGATGCAGATTGGACTGGAAATCCAGTTGATAGAAGATCTACTTCTGGATACTTCCCTACAGTTGGAGGAAATCTTGTGACATGGAAGAGTAAAAAACAAAAAGTAGTAGCACTATCAAGTGCAGAAGCAGAATTTAGAGGGATTGCTAGGGGGCTAGCTGAGCTTCTTTGGATCAAGAAGCTATTGACGGAGATTGGGTTCCCACCACAAGACCCTTGCCAGTTATTGTGTGATAATAAGTCTGCCATCAGCATTTCAGAGAATCCAGTGCAGCATGATCACACCAAACACATTGAAGTAGACCGACACTTCATTAAGGAGAAACTGGAAGAGGGAATCATCAGTCTGCCATACGTTCGATCGAAAGAACAATTGGCGGATATCCTGACTAAGGCTGTAAATGGAAAAGTCTTCAATGAAGTTCTAAGCAAGTTGCGCGTTGGTGACCTTACGACTCAACTTGAGGGAGAGTGTTAGAAAGGAAAGGATATGTATTGATATATATTGATAACGTTTACATGTAGAAATAGGGAAAGGATTGACTCTGTTAATTATAGGATCAATCCTTTCCCCAATTCTCGCTAATTCTCCCTTATCTTCTCTAGAATCAGGTCTATAAGACCAACGTTGTAACAATGCAGAATATATACAAAAAACCATATTTGTTACAATGTCTTCTTTATCCTAGTTTAACAGAAATATCATGAACCAATTTACTGATAGACAACAGATTAAAGGTAAAATCAGGTACATATAAAACATTGAGGAGTTTCAAAGAATTATTAACATATACAGTGCCAATATGTGTAACCCGCACTCAGCAACTGTTAGGAAGGTGTACATAAACATTATCGACCAATTTATAAGAATGGAAAAAATCTAAAGAACATGCTATGTGATCCGTAGCACCAGTATCAATAATCCATTCATTGGGATGGGAATGATTCATAGCAGTAACATTTAAAGAAAGATGTGAAATATACCCACTGTTTAAAGAAACCAAACCTGCAAGATTTAACATCGGTGTTACACGGTTGGGTACAGTAACCGCATTCACGTGATGAGAAGAGGGTGGAGCCCCTTGTATGAGCTGTAACAATTGATCATATTGCTCTTTAGTAAATTGAAACTGAGGAACCTGATCGTCTGGACATGCAGACGGAAGAGAATCAGCAGAGGTAAGCACCGCATCGTCGGTATCCACCGCATTAGCATACACTCTAGTAGAAGAACGCTTAGTCTTTTTCATGTTTATAGGAAACCCGTGATTCTTGTAGCACCAATCAATAGTATGGCCCTCCTTGCCACAGTGAATATGAGTCGGCGGAGTGTAATTGTGAGAGAATTTTTGTTGGGCAGGAGCAGAGGAACCTTTTACTGCCAAAACATTTATATCAGAAACCACCGCAGGTCATTCTTGTTGAAGAACCAAGGAAAACACTTTATTTAAAGAAGGCAACGAATCCATCAGTAGAAGCTGTGATTTAACCATAGAGTATTGTTCATTCAATCCCTTAATAAAAACCATAACTTGATCGTTTTCATGGAACTCACGTATGTTCTTGGACAAACCGCAAGAACACTGAGGACTACACGTACATGAAGGAAGAGGACGCAAAATCTACAACTCATCCCACAAGATTTTGAGCTTGGTAAAATACTCATGAGCCGATAAACTACCTTGTTGACAAGTATAGATCTCAAGTTGAAGGTCACAGATGCGGAAAGAATTGCTTTGAGCAAATCTTGCTTTGAGATCGTTCCAAATCTCATACGCAGAATCCAACCATATAATTGACTGTGCGATAAAAGGAGAAACTGAGCAAATAAGCCAAGAAATTACCAAGTTATTGCAACGTTCTCATGGAACAAACAGAGGATCGGTACGTGATGGTTGCAAGATTGAGCCATCAACAAAGCTAAGCTTATTTTTGGACAACAGCGACATCTTCATCGCCCTTTGCCACTGATGATAGTTCGGTCCTGTGAGAACCGAAGAGACCAGAACCAACGTCGGGTTTTCATTCACGTGAAGGAAGTATGGACTGGACGAATTCTCCTCTGGTTTGGATGTCGAACCAGACGCCGCACTCCAAGCCATATCAGAGGAACCGTCGTAAAGGAAAACAAGAAGAGAAAGAAACGCTGTGCGTTATCGACGGAAAAACAAGAAAACGAAAAATTGGGTAACAGAGACAATCCAGAGAAGTCAAAGATGACGGAAAAGCAAGAAAATAATTGGGTAACAGAGACAACCCAGAGAAGTCAGAGATGCGGAAGCAAAAGCTCTGATACCATATCAGATTTACAGAGAAACAGAAGATAAAATGATGTACAGAGAAAACAAAGGGGAAAATTTTCTATATTATGATAATCGGGTAAGGAGGTATTTATACAAGTGAATAATTGTCAGCTGTCAAATATAATTATAACATTCTTCGTAGTATCATAAATTATATATTGATAATTTAACTACTTTTATATAATTTATGTTATATTTAATGAATATCAATTGAATTACCATTGATAATAATATGTTGTACGTATCATCAAAACATAGCAATCTTTATATGAAATGCTTTGAAGATTTCGAGTTAAATAATCACTCATAATTTTTTATAATAAGAATTTCTACATATATAAAAGTAGCGTTTCAAATGAAATTTTTATATAAAGGCAGTTCAGTAAACTTATTATCTAACAAGTACCTAACATTTATTTAACTATTTTTATACTTTGGTTTATGAGATCAGCTATTTCTTTTATAAGAAAAACCATAACTCATGATAATATTTTTATACTCTATTTGTGTCAAAACTCAACGGAACAATAATTATAAATAATTTAGGGATAATATATAAGCACAATTTGAATCTTGCTGTCATATTTTCATTTATAATGTACATTTATTTCATATACTTTATCTTTTATGTTAATTAATTATTCAAATGTGCATTAAAAAATCTTTAAATAATCATCTCACAAAATTACAACAAATCGATCAATTATAGGGTATAAACTAATATTTATAAGACTTGTATTATTCAAGAAAAAGCTTATAAACCATGCAACGTTTAGCGTTTTGTAAAGTAACTTATAGCAAGAATTTGAATTGATAATAATTAACTAAAGAACACTCTGAATAACCTCAATCTGATCAATTGTTTTCACTAAAAATAATATTATTTGAAATAATATAATTATTTAAAATAATATCTTTTTGTATAATTATTTAGGGTAACATTAATGTACAGGAGTTCCAACGGCGCTTCGGATCATTAGCGAGCCTATAAAAAGCAGCACAACTGCCTCTCCAAAATAAAGTAGGGTTGTTGCTATATTGTCTTGGCCTGCTTTAGATTTTACAAAATTTTGTTAAGGAAATGCGACAAAACAATTAGAAAAACACCCTAGTTAACATAGGGATCTGCGGTATGAAACTGCGTGCTGGTCACGTTGTAGTTGGGACGCCCCAAAGTTCTGCAGTAAGCGGCGAAGCTTGTCCAATGTGGTGGAGGAATCCCGCGCATCACTGCCCGTGCCAATCCCGAATCAACCCGCCAGCAGCAACAGGAGTTTGGCTTGCTGGAAGGCTCTGGTCTCAATAGACACACGATGTGACGCTCCCTAAAATATTCTTAAACTACATAAATTTCTTGTTAGTTCCGAAGAGACAGTTATTTGACAAATATAAAAATATTTTATTTAACATAACTATTCAAAATATTTAATTTAAAAACATATACATTCCAACAATTTTACATAAATAATTTACTAGCACTACGTAAATTTTACTTGGTTCGTCATGCACAATGGAGTTATTAGTAATTACTCGGTTTATTAAAAAAATAATGACCAGGAGTGAGTTACTCAGTAAGAATAATCGACTGTCTTCTTAAAATCAAATAATTCAATAAGTAATTATAAAACTTAGTCAAATAATTAAAACATTTATATAATACAAAGATATACATCAATACTCATTTTAATCTGAACAATTAACTCGCATCATAAAGATTTTGCCAAATAGTAATTGACACAAAAATAATACAAAACTGATATTTATACCTTATCTCATAATTAACTGAATTACCTAGAGTAGGCTTATATCGAATAGCCTGCCGACTCATCGCAACTCTTATCCTCGTAATCACTTATGGAACAAACATAGGCTTCATGATTGGAGCTGACAAAGCACGATTCCGGGAACCTCCCAATTAATAGCAAACTCCTACCAAATATAAACATCTGTACAGCAACTTATAGCATGGTGAGTCGATTGAGGTAGACTTGAGACCATTGATGATTCTGGAGAAACGCGTAGTACGATTCCCGGTTGGCAATTCTGGGCTGATTTATGCCCAGGTGAGGCTGTACTAGAAATGACACTCAATAGTACAATGGACAAACCCAAACCTACTAACCTAGTGATGTGTTTGCTATTTGGGTTTCAAGGAGTACCCGAAACAGTTTTAGGGCCTATTGGAAGAACTCCTGAAATTGGTGATGGCCCATTAAAACTTTTGAACACAAAATAGGTTTAGTTCATACAAACCTATCTATGACTATGCATGGGGATTTTAAACCTGGGATATCAAGCTCCTCACAGGTCATAGGAACATCCAGTCTCATCTCTAATGAGAAAACCCGAAGAAGAACGAATTCAACATCGCAAGCTATCTTGGTCTCAAGTTCATGCGAAGGCAGAGTTGTATGATTGATTTGACTTTTGCAGCTTAATTTCATGTCTGCTAATGTTGGACTTCAATGTACACTCCAATCAATAACAAATGTATGAAATAACCACACTAAATGGGGTATACCACCGCTCACCGCTGTCTACACCATCCTTTGAGCTCATAATATGTCCACCAATTCAATATCATTCTCGCCATGACTTCAAGGGAATAAAATAAACAAAGCACACAGAAGCCATGCGTGTTTCTTTTCTGTTTCATGATCAGATCAGTGTTCCACATAACCATTTCTAGGATATATATTTTGTTAATCTGCATACAGGGGGCCCAGGTGTCAGCCATTGAGGTGGTAGAGAATGATGGCTTAGCCAACGAAGAACTAAGCATTAGAGAGAGACACGTATAGAGAGTCGAGTATGTGAGAAAGATGTTAGCACCTCCCAAAAGGGAACATGTCATGCCTAATAGAGGAATAAAGAAACAGTAAGTAGTAGAAATCATGGAACTAACCCTAGCTGCTAGTCATGCAGAGCTGCTCGAGAGAATAATATTCAAAGTGTGTGTACATGTCGAGCAAGTTGTTGAATGAATTTTGGACGATAGACTTGATTAAACCTATAATCCCTATAGCCTATGGCTTATATATTTAACATATATCAAGAGCTTGTAGGGTTTACTACTTGCTTGCATAGAGACAGGCATGATGGAGTGGACTCCAAGAGAATGGCTAGAAGTTTTTTTTGTAAAGTGGACAGAATTTCAGATAAGGAGACAAAAAGGGAGAGCTGAAGTTAAGGAATGGGGGTGGCTGCTCTAGAGAGTAGCCATGTGAGAAACATCATGCTCTGGAATGATGCTGTCTCCGATCAGTTCCTTTCTAATGTGTTTTCTGTTCTATTTCACTAGCAAAGGAGTGGAAGCCATGATCCTTCACTTCACGGATAAGGAAAGTGTGGTGGGACAAGATCTTATCGGAACTTGATTTCTGTATGACACAGATTCTACCGCAAACATGTCCGAAAATATCAGCTGGAAATTCAGTTTCCAAGTTAATTCACCTTAGCATGTATAGCTTGATCACCCCTTATGGATGCAACATGTATAAGAGTCAAATAATCTAAGCTAGAACATTAATTGAACTTTCAGAAGCTATTGCCTTACTGAAGGACATCCAAGGAAGCCAAATTTTAACTGTTCTTTTCTATGACCACTCTCTTGATGTTTATTATGTTGTCCTGAGGAAGCAGTTGGATTATTCCAGACATTAAAGGATACTGGTTCTACTTTTCTATGACTAGAAAGTAATTAATTCATTGAATCATTCATATATACTTTTTGCAGAGCACATCCCAGTATACAAACTTTAATTTGAAGTGCATTCTTGATAGTGATTATGCACCTAGCTAGCTAGCTAGATAATTATCAGGCTATGTTTAGGTGAGTCGATTCACGAAAGTGACATGGAAGATGGAACCAAAGTTTCCTGCAGATGATATGTTCCTTGCATTATTGTACAGTGAAATGTCTTCAGTGACAACTTTTTATGATATTCTGAAATAATTTCACAAGAAAGTTACGTGACATTGCAACAGGGTCAAAATGATTATGCCAAGTGGAAGGTGGTCCGTCGAAAAGGAAATGACGATAGTAACATCCATTTACACTTCAATTCGATCAAGGTTGATAAATTGTCCACGTCGTGCCTTATCAGATCGAAGATTGCAATATATTTTATGCATGGCCGACAATATCTATATACACTTCAAGGTCTCATATGGGTCACTACATCTAGGTCTTGATAATGTTGAAATTACGACTTACTAGTGAGTAATAATAAAAGACAATCTCAGTGGCGTAATGATTAGTTAAAATTATACAGAATAATAAAAGATTTCTTAAGTTTTAAGGAGAAGGAGGCAGTTATTATAGCTAGAAATTGAAGGTGAGATGTTATATTTAGCATGTTAATGAACTTCTTTGACTTAAAACACCGTGCAAGATGGTCCACTCTATTTTAGTCCTGTGAAAGTTGATTTTTCAATTGTGCAACTTACTATACATCTGTAGTACTTGGAAAAACATATATTCGTTGAAAGATAATGTGACATATGGATTTAGAGAAAAGTGTTGATGGATTTGATAACCTGATGATAGATTGGAACCCACCATAGAGTTGCTTTCGTTTGGCTTAAGGGGCATATGCGTTGCATTGCATGTCTAAAGCAACGTCGCGATCAAGTTTCGTGGAATGGAAATGATTTCACAGGGTAGAGAGTGGTTGGAGTGGTCATGGATTCAATTTTTCCTGCTCCACTTCACACGAGACTGTGATAGATGAGACTAGAACAGCAGGTGTTCCTGTAAGTTGTTCGAACCTGATGAAAACAACAAATGGTACTGACCGAGTCTGAGTGTCTGACTGATGGAAAATTGCTGATATCCCCCTCGTGCGTCGCCTGCAAAAACACCCTTCACTATTATCTACATACAGACAACTCTCTCTTTTGTTTTAGCTCTCTCATTTGTTCTGCCATGGATATAATGGTTTCTGCCAGAGAGGGCCTTATTTCATTACAGCCAGCCATTGCTTTTTCCTTTTGCTTCTTTTATCCGTTTCATAGCTAATAAGGATCGGACTGAAACCTACCTGAATTATGTTCTCTTGGAGCGTAGTATTGTTTGGCCCGTCCTGTCAGGCAATGGCAGACTTTCTGCTCCCATCAATCACTGATTTAGAAATATTGTAAAACATACTCTATACTTGAAATTTTTGAGCATCTACAGAGTTTTAAGTGATAGGTTATAGATAGTATGTGGATTCAAGAGTGCCTAGCAGGCAACCCCACCAGAAACACTTCAAGATTGAAACAGAAAACGTGCTTGGCCTGCATGCGTAGAGGAAGACATTAGTTTTATCCTATCAATAGAGAGTTTGAGAAATATGAGAGTGTTTCATACTATGGGCAATTGCATATATGATATATCACATTCCACTGAGGTAGTAATAATTTGTTCTAGCACTTCTATTAATTATTTCTAGATATATAAATTCAAGGACAAGGCTATGTTTATTTTGATTTTATTCATTTTTTAATATCTTGAATATTATAATTACACAAAATTTGATAAGATTAAAAATTAAGAATTATATTTTACTAATTTTCAAATTATTTTAACAAAATTCATTATTGAGATTGGATTAGAGAACATGTATTTAACTATTAATTTATATTATAACAAATTTGATAACAATTAATAAAATGTCCTTTTTTAACAAATTTCTAATTAATATTACAAAATATTTTTAATAATTTAGTAATTGCTCTTTTATGTACCAAATTTGCCTTCGTAAATTGATAAATGAATTTTATGTTTATAGTTTTTAAAAATTACTAAAATTTAAAGGAGTAGTTGAATATCTAAAGAAATGGTCTCAGTTTGTCTCACTCAGAGAGAAGATTGAGTTTCCAGCAAAATCATAGATAACCCTAATTACAGTGGAAAAAAGAGTTGCAAGTTATTCAGTCAAGTAATCTCTTTAGCAGCAAAAAGACAAGAAATAATCCCTTTCAACGTAATAGAAACTTTGGGAAAGGTAAGTAGCCATAGATCCTTCAGTACTCATGCAGTGGCATTTTCCAATAACAGAAGTACACTGTAGAGACGAGACGACCATGTGAGAATGTGACCTGCACAGCTCTCCGGTGAGAGTTACCCCGGTGAAGGATCAATGACTACCTATCCCAGTGATCTGTGGGAATTCGATAACGTGTCTATCAGATTACACTTTATAGAAAGCTACCGTGGACCATGCAAAGTTTAGATGTTAGACGTGACCATGACACTCCACCGTCCATCTGAGCCATAACTCGTACCTTTTCCTCCATCCTTATATGCCTCCACAGATATAAACTCTGCAATAATTGCAGGTTGTAATAAACTCCAGGTCCCTACAAATTATGTCAAGTCACTCTCAGTGGTCAGAAACTTTTGCAGATTACCATAACGTACAAAACCTGATCCGTAGGTACTTTGATTCTTCTTTTATCAAGTCATTGACTAACCACAACAGAACCAATCTAAGGTCTCTATACTTGAGCGTGTCTGAATCTTTGAGACAACACTATTATGTACTGTTTCAGCCAACCTAAGAAGAAGACAACATCCTTCAAACCTGTCTCTTTTTTAATCTATAGTTTTAATCTTGTAAACAAATAAAAAAACAATTGAATGCTTTCAAAGTTCTAACCATACTTTGTTTTAATTGCGAATAACGATTTTGAGAGCAATCGTAACATTATAATCTCAAAGAAAAAAGATCGTCATCTTCCATTAAACAAAATCCCATCTCTGGAAACCCAAACAACAAAAAAAGATGATCAATTCACAAACATAACCCGGAAGGGAAAAAAAAAAAAACCAAGAGCAACAATCCAAGGTGACAAACTACCATGTAGGTTATGGAAACGAAACCACCATAATTGGAGTAAGCTCGTGTTCTTCATCTTTACTACATTCATGAGCCACCCCCGTACTACTCCTATCACTATATACAACACGTGTTAGCATTTGCGCTCTTCTGGCTTGAAGATCCCAGTCGGTGGTCCCCACAACATATAGCATAAGCCCAGCACAACATACCTGGGCTGACAACAACCCGACCCAAAGTCCACAAAACCCGATTCCTAGATAGAATCCGAGCCCAATTGCCACTGGCATGCCCACCAGATAGAACGCTCCGAGGTTGATATTCGCAGCATTGGTAGGACGTGCACTTCCTCGAAGGACCCCACACCCCACCGTCTGGGGACAGTTACCCAGTTCGCAAAGCCCTAGGATCGGCAGAGCCGCTGATGTCAACCGTAGGATATCAAGATCTGTCGTGAACATCCGGCCCCACATATCCTTCATTTTCGATGCGAAAACCGAAGCTGATAGGCCCATCGTGGCGGCGACACAAACCGCCACTAGAGCTGATAACTTCGCCTTGTCAGGACGCTCGGCTCCGAGTTCGTTCCCGATCCGAGTCGAGACTGCGAATCCTAGGGAACTGGGGAATATATAAATGAGTGACGTCGTTTGAATCAGAATTCCCATAGAAGCAACACTCGCTTTGGGGTTGACTAGAAGACCACAAAGCACGATCATGATCTCATACCACCACCACTCCAAGCAAACCGATAGACAGCTCGGAACCGCTAGCTTTATCAGAGGTGTCCATCCGTTGAGACACTCTCTGGTTGGTTTTGTCCATGTGGGCTCGTGTAACCTGGAAATCCATATGAATGCGACTAGAAACGTCAGTATGAATAGGTTGGACACGGCGGCTGCCCCAGCGACTCCAGCGATCCCAAGCTTAAAGTGACTGACCAGTAAAAAGTTGATAGGTAAATGAAGAATAGCGCCTGTGAAGGATGCTAAGGTTAACGGATGGGTGATACCTTGAGCGCGAAGGTAAATACGGATTGGGTGAATAAAAGAGTTGGCTAAAAGTTCAGGTAGAGAAAAGAGTAGATATGTGCGTGCAAGAGGTACGATATTGGGGTCTTGGTGAAGATAAAGAAGTAATTTCGAGATGTTAAGCCAGAGAAGAGAGATAGGTATTGAGGAGACTAGAAGGACGATTACAGAGCGATGAAGGGTGACAGACAGTAGCTTTGGACGTTGAGCTCCAAAAGCTTGAGAGCAAAGAGGTTCCATGCCTAGAGCAAGGCCAGACAGAACAGAGTAGCCGGTGATATTTGCGAAGGCGATAGCAAGAGAGCCAGCTGCGAGTTCAAAGTCGCCGAGATGGCCCAGGAAGAGCATGGATATGATGGAACGAGAATAGAGAATAAGGGCTGTTAGGGCAATAGGGAAAGCGAGTCTGAAGAGCGATTTAACTTCCGAGATAAGAGCAGAGAAACTCGGGTATGATGCACTTTCCGGTAAGTGATTCTCAGGATCTTTGATGGTGGTAATGGGAAGAGGAAGGAGTTGAAATGGTTGGTGCTTTTGTACTGGTTTATTGCTAACGGGCAGGATTGGCAGTGTAGTGTTGGTATTTGGATTACACATCATGAACAACAACAACGACAACAGGAGGAGGAGGTAGGAAGATGATACGGTATGTAAATTGTCTTGGATCGAGATACTCTCATAAAGAGCACTCACTACGCGTTTGATCTCTTTCTATAACAATGTGTAACAGTCCGAGATATATAAGCACCTCTGGATGGAAACAAGTCATGACAATTGGAGGAATGAATAAACAATAAAAGTCGAGTGAATCATGAAAGTAACCCTAGACGCTACTCATGCAGAGCTGCTGGAGAGAAGAATATTCAAAAGATATGTGTTGAGCAAGCTTTTGAACGTATGGTGGACAAGATTATGAACCAAACCTAGGTATATGGCCTCTACAATAGCTTATTATAGTTATATATACCCTGTAGGAAGAGCTGGAAGGGAGGTATAATGGAGTAGTTTGGGTGATGATGGCATGTTATTGAGAGAATGGGAAAGAAGTTTTCGTTTTTTATAGACAGAGGGACAGAGAGAGAGCAGCCATGTGAAAAACATAATGTTCTGATAGAGACGAAGCTGTCTTAATCTTATTTCATTTCTATATGAGACTAGAGTTCAGACATTTAAAAGGGACAACCACATGCAAAGGTCAAGAGAAAAGATGAAAAGAAGAACTGAGAACGTTTGTAACGTAAATATAATCAAACCAATGGTGTCTTGCTAAACAAGTGGAAGAAAAGGAGACATGCATGGTTCCCTTATCCCCAAGTTTTTAAACTCTCTCTCTCTAAAACAAACGGGTCTCTGTCGTGTTGAGTTGTGAGTAATTGACTGTTGTTGTCGTTTCCCAAATGGAGGGTGTGGGTTTGTGAGACAGTGACTCTCAGAGCTTTGCTTAATCTTGCTAGCTCTGGTGGTGCTGGTTGGCTTGGTTCAGACGTGGAACAGAGAGTGAGTGAGTGAGGATGAGCCAATGTTGCGAGCTGTGAGTTGTAACTTGTAAGTGAGTGAATGAATGTGACCCCACTAAGTACAACACTTATACTTTTGCTTTAACTCACTCTGACTCATACTTAACTATACTCTGACCACTTCTCCTTTCCCCCGTGTTTCTATTACGGGGACGAGTTCTTCACTCCATCTCCGTCCCGTTTTCCTTTTACCCCGCAATTTTTAAAAGATTTACGGTCTTGGCTTCCATTATTCTCTTTTATAATATAAAACCCAAATTCAAGGTATAATAAAAAGAAAGTGCGTACAGTACCTAATTTAAGATGGAATCCTATGGAAATGGACAATTAAGGTTTGGCGTAAGGTGTAAAAGATAAATTCCTAACGGGCAGTGGAGAGTGGGTTCCACGTCAAAATCTGCAGGTAGAGAATATATCCTACGCAATTTTCTCTCTACAAAGGTGTGGTGCATTGGCCACTTGATGGAGGCCACGTGAGAGTTTTCTACATATATGTATGTAGTCTAACGTTTTTATCTTCAATAATGTTCTTTATCATATATATATTAATAAGTCCAGTCTTCTTTTTTAATGAGTTGAGTGATTTATTCTCTACTGTTCTGATGTTTTGCTTTTTAGAGAATGGTTCAATTCATAGAAGAGCTCCCCGATTGTCTTTAATAGGCGCATGATATGTAACCCTCCAAAGACACCGATACTAGTAGGCGCATGATATGTAACAGTGTGTATATATATATATATATATATAATAACAAGACTCAGACAACACTAAAACAGAGCCTAGCTAAAATGTGGGGTGTAAGGAGATCCACTTGTATACTAGTTTGAGTGGGTTCGAAGTCTACAGGGGAGTGACCTTGTTTATGGAGCTGCTCAAATCTAAGGAATTGTCTCTTTGGTCTGTCAGGGTGATTTGTGGGAGTCGAACCCCTGACCAAAGGGTTTTGTTGCGTTAAGACGCACGCCTCATACCATTGCAGGCTACAGTAGCTCAATGGTATGAGGCGTGCGTCTCAACGCAACAAA
>JAOQMR010000008.1:3326300-3342710 GCA_027563865.1 Erythroxylum pelleterianum
CACGTGATTAAGCTGCAGCGCCTGATGCTTCTCCTCCAACTCATCCTTAGCCGCGATCGCCCGATTCTTCTCCGCGATTAACTGGTTTCTCTCCTCTTCCCCTGAGACGCACCGAGCTTTCCAAAATTCCCTCTCGTTCTCCAAAAACTTCTTCTCCTCCTCCAAAGAAGACAACTGAGCTCGACCGATGTCCCTCTCCTCCGTCACCCCCAAAAGCTCTTCCTTCCCCTTGGAAAGCTCCTCGAAACGGCAATGCATCGCATAAGCGAACGACAGGCCCCTTGCACAATAGCGGATGAGGCGAATTGATAGCCCGCGGTCATCTAGCCTACCCATAAGTTCCTCGTTAGTAGGAGGCGTAATATTCTCGACAATATGGAGCGCCACGTCCAAGCTCCCAAACAACGTGGTCTTATCCAGAATAATCGCTGGCTCCCATTTATCGACGCTTGTCGATCGCTTCTTCCTTTTGCCCTCTCTAGACTTGGCTACGTGATCTTCGCCTCTCATCACCTCCTTCCCTTTATCCCTAGGGGCAACCGTCGAGCAGGGCGACCGGTCGAGAAAACGGATGGTCTTCCTCTTTTTATGAAGTGGTTCTTTAACCACATCCTCTTCCTCCAAATTCACCAATTGGGTCGGCACCATCGGTCGCATGGAGGCCACCGCCCGGACGAGCGCCATTGATGGCTCTGAAACAGTCGGCTGAGCAACCTCTAGGATAGGTTCTCCCTCTTTGCTCAGCTCTTTGGACAACCCAGCAACTCGTCGTTGGCTCTTAGAAGCGCCAGAAAAGGCAGTAGCTCTCACCATAGCTGCACGAATATGGAAACAGATTAGAAGATGAAACCAAAACCGACAAGTATAGCAAAGAACGAAATTATGAAGAGTCGACCAGAAGGGGCAGTTTCTTCTCCTAGCCCACTAATTTGAGGTGGGGGGTCAATCGCGAACGAACTAGCTGAAGCCCCTCCATGATACCCTCGAATGAGGCAATCAAAATTATAGTGGCCGAGCGCTTTAATGCGGTCGACTACCTCCCTCTCCTCCCGGGAAAGGAGCAAGTTTGAGATGTCATTCCACCGCTCGGCAAAAGGATATCTCCAAGGCCGAAATTCGAAAGCAGATCCCAACGACCTCACAAAGAAATACTTGGTCTTCTAGGATTGAACTTTGGAAGTCGTCCCGATAGGACGATAGATGGCATCCCTATACTGAAAATGGGGGACCCCATCCCCGGTGATCGAACTCTGGTTCATCTGCAATAAATGACGAATGATGCCGACCGATGGTTGATGCCTAAAATGATGGCACAACAGAGCCAATCCGTTGAGGAACCTCCAACCATTGGGAGGGATCTGGCTTGGCCTCAAGGCGTAGATGTTACATATGTCATCAATAATTGGGACGTACGGCAGCCTCATACCCCCAACGGAGAAAAACCCTTCTGAAACAGCGAGGTAGCCATTGCCATTACTATGAATCCACTCGCTCTTACCGGCCAGTCTAGCTCTCTAGGAGACGGGAATGTTATTCTTAGTGACCAATCGGGACAGTTCCCTCTCAGTCATCGTTGATGGGTCGGCTGGAAGCCTCTCAATGACCTGCCCGTCCCTTCGAGTGCTCGACCCACCTTCCTCAGTTGTTACTATCTCTAACGCCACATTCCCACCGGCCTCCGGCGCATCCACCATTTCCGCCGTTATCTCCGGCGACTCCCCAATTTCTAAAGCCCTTTCGGCCGCCGGAGAGGAGGAACCGGCTCCGTCCCTAAATCTGAGTTCGTCTCTAGGGCTGGTCGACGACATGATTATGAAAGCAAAAATTTATAGGAGGAAAGGATGGGAGAAAGGACGTACCTAGTTTAATGAAGGAGATCGAAAATTGGAAGACGGCAGAAAGAAAACTCCCGAAACTGAAAGCAAGAAGGTGCAAAGGAATGGAGAGGAAATCGAAGAATGAAATAAGCGTGAAGAAAGTCTACAGTCTGTCAATCCTAAATACTTATAGAAGATCGCTG
Organism: Erythroxylum pelleterianum; assembly: GCA_027563865.1. Classification (NCBI taxonomy): domain Eukaryota; kingdom Viridiplantae; phylum Streptophyta; class Magnoliopsida; order Malpighiales; family Erythroxylaceae; genus Erythroxylum; species Erythroxylum pelleterianum. The sequence continues at coordinate 3,328,321 of JAOQMR010000008.1, forward strand.
GAACAGATGCATCAACCAAGGCCGGGCGCGTGGTAAGCATCCGGACCATCACGGACACGCGGCAGAATCTGAATTAAAGTAAATTAGGGTTGTTCGAAAACTACAACGGCACGTTAATTGAAAGGACGCGCCTAACGGCGGCGTGGCAGTCAGAAGGACGTACTCGACAACTGTACAGTAGCCAAAAGGCTGTGCGTGACAACCTGTCAGACAACACGAACCGTCAGTAATGATCACGCCTAAAGCTCTATTTAAGCCTAGCCATCCGATCGATCGGCCTCGCTGTCACAAGCCCCATCTTGATCAATCGACTTGCCACACTATTATAGCCGACCGGTCGCGTCCGTCATTTCTTTTACTGTACTGCAAAGACATTTCGCCTGCTCGATCGGCCGCATCACATCATGATCAATCGATCGGGTTTAGCACAAGCCGTCCACGAAGCATACTGTTTTCTACTCATATACTCCTTCGATCCTTCCCTTGACTCAGACTCGAGGAGTAGGGGGCTTATGGTTGGGTCGGCTGTGCTAGGCCCAAGCCCATCTTAATACATATACGGCCCGATCGGCCCATCAGGTATTAAATTCCCATGCAAACACAAAGACCTATGTAAACCTAACATCCATGGCATATATAAGGTACTATTCCTACCGGATTGAGGTATGAGCAAAAAACCCTAGTTGTTATTCATATTCTCAGCCATCAAAACCTCACAAATATACTGACTTGAGCGTCGGAGGGGCTTCCCGGGAATCAACTCCCGGCTCGCCGTTGTCTGTTTTTGCAGGTATCATATAATCAGAATCGCGTAGATCATGGACCAAAACAACGACGTCCAGCCTCAGCAAAATCTGGCTGAACCAAATATATATTTTATATTTAGCACACTTTGGTTCTTTAGTTTAATAAAACAATTTAAATTTAAGATTTATTTAGTAAAAATATATATAACTCGAGTTCTTTATCAATTAAATTGAGTTCAAAAATAAATGTTCTTTACCAAACTTAACACTATTATAGACCTATAAAATTCCAACAAAACACAAGTTGCAAATGTAGACCCACATTGATTAGCTTAAAAGACATTAGAAAAAGCAACGATCATGACTGGGGTATATATGTATACATCTCAACTTGTTTGCTAACAACTTTTGTTCTTTAAAATCAGGTCAAATCCAAAGGAAAGAGGCAATTTGGTGTGGTGTGATAAGATCACCACAGCTAAATGACCAGAGGAAGAACAAATAATATATAACACGGGGGCTTGCCTGGAAAGGAACAGCAGGGTCTATTCATTGATTTGAAAGTAGGCTTAACAAAGTGCAATTTTAAGGTAATAATGTTAAAACGAATGAGAACAAATAAAATGAAAAATGAGAATAATTATTATAATTATAATTATAATGGTTAATTAAGATAAATAAATTATTATTATTATTAATGGTAATAGTTAGTTTGTAAAAAATATTAAAAAATAAAAAGTTATTATATTTTAATTAATTATTTACAATATGTTAATTAACTAAAATATTGAAATTAATTATTTACAATATTTTAATTAATGAATAAATTATATTGTAATTAATTACATGGTAACTAATTAATTAATTGTTTTTAATTAATTATAATATAATTAATTATTTTTAATATTTTATTTAATTCATTCATTACAATATTTTAATTAATAAATGAATTTTATTTAAATCAATTAAATTGTAATTAATTAATAATAATATTTTAATTAATTAACTCATTACGATATTTTAATTAATGCTTAATATTATTTTAATTAGTTATATTTTAATTAATTAATTAATTACAATATTTTAATGAATGGATGAATAATATAATTAATTATATTTTAATTAATTAATTAGTATTAAAATTATTTTAAAAAATAGCTAATACTAAGGAATGAGTTTCATTCCTCTACTAAATAGAGGGTACGGAGGATTCCTCAAAAGTGAGATATCAAACTATTGCCCCTATAATGATAATCAACAACCAACCAATCACTTTTGATTTATTTATAATTTTAAAATATGATTACATTAAAAATTAATTTTAAATTAATTTTAAAAATTAACGAAAATCGTGCAATAACTAATAACTAGATAATATCATACGATGTAAATAATAGTTTTAAACTATGATAACTAAAATAAAAAAGAGTTCCTATATATTTAACTTTGTTTATTTCAATGATTAAAAAATTTAATTGATTCAGCCGATTCAATAGTAAACATTTTGAACCGTTTAACTGTTCTGTTTATTTTTTCAACATTACAATTCGATTTGTTTTAATAATTTTTGTTGTAATTAATCAACTATTTTTGTACATTAACGAATTCTTATAAACTAAAATAAATAAATAAATTTTTATTTAACAGTATATTTTTCAATTAAACTTCAATTTTTTTATAGATAAGTACAATTTTTAATTATATTTCAGATCATTTAATTTTTAACCAATTTTATGATAATCTAATTTTGATCAAACCTTTTAAATTTTAAATTTTTTATTTCATTAGTTTAATTTCTAAGTCTAATTTTTAAAACAATAATTTATTTTAAACCAAACTCAATTTAATGCTATGTTAAATGAAGCCATTAAACAAGCCGTGGTCGGCACGTGGACTTATAAAAACTAAATCTTGCCTTGAGATGCATCCTGATTTTGATGTATTTTATATGATTCAACTCATTAAAAAAACAATTAATTTAACTAAACTAGATTGCCAGCTGTAATTAACATAGGAAGATTTGTGGTAATCCACATATAAATATTTAATTAATTCATTGTTATTTTTTTACGTGGGTTTCGTTGATAAGTAGAGGAAGATCATATCTTCTATTTTGATTAATTAGTTTCTAACTTATTTTATTAAATCTCATCTATATATTAACGTGAGGTATGCAAAAGTCGTCATCGTCATCATCATTATCATCATATTCTAAACTCCCGTGATAAAGTAGAGTTTGAGGGAACCTGATAATCCGTAATTTTTCTCCTATATTATAAAGAGACTATTTTAAGTAAACTCATATGCAAAATATGGATATGGGAACTAAATTAAACAGCACGTGAATAAAACATCCTAACAAAATAGAGTGTTCTATCTAAAAAAAAAAAGAGTGTTCTAGACTATCAAAATTATCGGAGACGTCATGTCGTTTTAATTGTATGATTGTAAATTTTGGAGTTCTGATTTGATTGGTTGTGTAAGTTTTAACAATTTTGACTTTTCTTAAAAATTAATAGATTTTTTAGGTGAGGTAAGTGGGTCCCGTTTTAGCTTTAATATCAAACCACATTATCGGCTTGTCGCAGGAGTGAATCCGAAGGAACGACGTGGGACCCATCAACCTGGATAATGCCGTTGTGGGCCCCAATAAGGAGGCTTTCGTGTCGAGTTCTCTTGGTTTCCGTACTCGACGAAATAATAATGTTATTGTTTAATTTTTTGATGTCATAAACTTATAAAAACTTCGATCAAATTAATATTCATATCTTCACTCGAGGTAGTGAAATGATAGACGCACAAGCCTCAAAATATCGTACTAAAAATGAGCTTCAGTAGCCTAAAAGTATGAGGCGTGCGTCTCAACGCAACAAAATCCTTTAGTCAGGAGTTCGACTCCCACAAATCACCCTGGCAGATCAAAGGGACAATTCCTTAGATTTGGGCAGCTCTATAAGCGGGGGTCACTCCCCTATGAGCTTCGGAACCCACCCAAACCATATACAATTTTACTTTTGTTTAGACTCGACAACACTCAAACAGAATCTCGCTAAAATGTAAGGTTTGAGAAGATTTGGTAGTATACAATTTTACTTCGATTTAATATACATATATAAAGACTCGATAATACTTAGACAAAGTCTCGCTAAAATGTGGAGTGTGAGGAGATTCGGTAGTATACAATTTTACTTCTATTTGATAAAAAAATTTACTTCCAATGAACCTACACATATAATACAAAATAATGCTAATATAAATTATAGACAAATAAGTATAGCAAATATAAAAATAACAGGATATATAAAACATGTGAAAGATTAACAATACAAGATAAAATAAGTACATAGAAACTAGGGAAAAAAAAGACAAGTATATAATTAATCAGATCAAATATTACAAGAAGTAATTAGATTAAGTAAGGAACTACATAAGCTAATTAATTAGGACAAAAGTATTACATAATTAAAATATTAAGGCTAATTAAAAACGAAAAACTAGAACGAAAATGTTTAAAGGATTTAAGAGAATGAGAAAAACCTTTTCAAACGAGATCCTTCGTTCATATTTCCGTACGACAAAGTTTTCTATTGCGAGTTACGTCTTCGATAAATTCTAGCAAAATCATATCATTAGGCTTTCCTTTTAGTTGTATAATTAAACAAAAGGGTTCATGGGAATATGCAACTAAAAATCTTAATAAACGTAAACAGAAACAGAAACATAATTTTGGGCATGTGATCGACTTGAAGCAACGGAGTATCTTCATCTAAAGGTCATGCTTGGAGTTGAGTGCTTCACTTCACTGCATTTATTAGGACTCTTGCCCTTATTCCCCAATTTGGAGACACAAATATTTCGATTTCAATGTTCAACCATACCAAGTGTCCTTTTCTTTACTCCAACTGTGGTCAATAGGGTCCATCGACCATTTACGAATTATTTGATTAGTAGATAACATAAAGAAACTCTTTCAAGTATGTCAATTTGACTTTCTTCTATCTTCTTTTGAATTGATATCTTTGAAGGGCCAGTGACATTTTATATATAATTGCAATTTGCATCTTTAATATACTCTTTGCTTCCTAGCTAACAACAGTCACAATAAATTCAGCATTTAATGCTGCCCATATTACTTTTTTTAAAAAAGATATTTTTGCTGACAGGTACCCACAATCTTTTCCGCCGTGACTGAAAAATGCAGATCCAGCATATCCATCAAGAAGGAACCAATGTGTGGATACTTTGGCTACTCTCGCCGGCCTGGCTAGTCCAGGCTTCCATGTTCTGCAAGAAACCCCGTTACCAATTCTTCATCTGATGCACTGGGACAAACACGGAGCTATGTATCGGCGGAAGCTGCACTAGTCTAGCGTTTGTGTTTTCAGTTTATTTTCCATTGTACTTCAAAAAAAAAAGGAAGATGTTAATGATCATTTCAGGGTTTGTATTGGTACGTATGGCAAGTCCCCATATAGCTAACCAGGAGGAATTAACAGATACTGTCCAGAGGAAACACAAATGGTGAGATAACAGATTCGTTATCGTATTGGCCATCTGTAGTAGTTCTGGTGCCTTTTGTTAGGTCGAAAGGCAGTAAACGCTAAATTTTGCTTTGAATACTCAACCATAAGCATGAGTACTTCAAGCGCTTCTTTTTTAAGAATATTGTCTCTTCTCTCTTTTGGTCTAAAGACGTCGTGACTTGAAAAGGTGTTCTGGAAGTAAAAAAGCAAACTAAAGCTTGAAGGCTGCTCAACTGGAATTTCATTTGACAGGGACGCGCAACACCCAGAAAATTAAAGCTAGTCATCTAGACATATTCAATACACATCAAATTCCAATAACAAAAGGATCAGATTACTGAGGACAACCGTAACTCTAACCAGAATGGCATGTTCAATGACACTGTTTTCATGGGAACTGTGCAACGTGGTATTGTTGTTTGTCAAATGTGCACGTCAGAAGATGAATACGGATATTGAGTAGTTATGTTTTCATGGAATTGAAGTTATAAATTATGGATTTCGAGTTAATTTACGATTACCAATAATTATGACAATTCAGAATATAACTGCGAAATATTATTTGTGACAATTATGATTGTAAATTGCAATTAAAGCTGTGCTTTAGTGTATATTAGTGAATATATAAAATCAATTAAATTGCTCTCACACAAAAGCATAAGCTATTGTAATGAAACGGTCACTTAACATAGTATTAGAGTCTTTGTGATTAAGTGGTCGTTAGTTCAAATCCTACAATTCATCTATTATTCAGCACAAGATAGAGTGAGTCTGTACAAGCTTCAAGTTCAAAAAGCTTTTACTTAAGGGAGTGTGTTAGTGAATATCTAAAACCAATGACCTCACACAAAAGCTTAAGCTATTGTGATGAAACGATAACTTAAGAATATGTTTTTCATGTTCATTTCCTTCCAGTCTTGTACAAATTAAGGTTGCATTTTATGTTTAAGGTTATGTTATTTGATATGCTAAAAACAGAAACACGAGCATGTGGGAGGATGTTATTGGCAGCTGGAGAGGATCCTTCTTTAGAACTGCAGCAAAAGGCTCGAGTTCAATGAATGGAATCCGAAATATACTCTTCTGATCACATGCAAACAGGACGAATCAGACACAAATCCAAGGGGGGTACGGTTCCTTTGATTTAGCTAATCTATATACGTAAAGTCATTCCCCATGGTTTGCAAGCTTTTAGGCGTTTATTGTATAGCGACAGTACCTTTCCTTAAATGGTAAATTTGAAAACAACTAGGATGAGACCCACACGCATGCCATATCTGATATCGCATATGGGGCGCATTGATCCACATGGTTAGCGATACGTTCTGCCCAATTCCACTTCATATTGCATTAATGACTCTCTTTTCCTTCTTTGTGCAAGTGCAAGCTTGTTCCAATTAAGCACACCTCATATGGCAGTGATGACCGTCCTTTCCTTCTTTGTGCAAGTGCAAGTGCAAGCTTGTTCCAACTAAGCATGCGGCTTGGCCCTTAGCTATTTCAGGTAAGTCCCCCACCAAAACTAACTAGTCAAGGCGCAATAACTATTTGCTGCACATGTTTCAATGATTAGTTAATAAGAAGGTTATGCTTTTTTGGGCTTCTTCTATCCTGGATTTAGTTTCTATTCAAATATTGTTGTTGTTACGTATATACGACTAAAGTAGAGTTGTTTCGATATCATTTTGTAGTAGAAGTAACTCTTAAATTTAATAAGGCAATATTATTTTTTAAATAATCTCATTTAATAACTAATAAGATTAAATTATTAAGAAGTTAAAAATTTTAAGAAACTTTGCTCAATTTTGTAATTATAGCCTGAACTTCAAAAAGTTACAATAAAATGCTTAAACTTTCAATTATAGCCGACGTTAATGTTTACATTAAATTTGCTAACATGATTTGCACGTATTTCAGAACTCTAATTATTAATATACGTCAGGCAAAATTAATATAACAAATGAAGATTAATAAAATGGCGGTGTTAAAAAATGGAATCTCTAAATTAATTTACGCAACCTCAACCCTTTGTTATCTATTTGTTCTCCCTGATGACCTCAACCTTTTGTTTTCTGTTTGTTCTTCCGTCACCTTAAGCTACTCTCACATTGTAGCGTACTACACTAATAAGTTCTTCGTTTTTAATTCGTTATCTCATTGCTTTCAGTATAAGGGTGTCGTAATCTAAAAATCAAAAAATGAAGGCAACAAGAGAATAAATTGAAAATGAAAGGAAAAAAAACTAGAACACTAACGTCGGGATAAAACAGAAAAAATAAAATTTTAACACTTTTTTAAATTTAGGCAATTATTGCAAAATTAGGCAGATTCTTTTGTAATTAAACCTATTATGCATATGTAAGTAGAGCTTTTAAGGGCATAAAGTATTATAAACAAATATAAGATGATGTATAACGAGTCATTTCAATAATTATTAAAAGGATTTAACACAACATAATAAAATTGAATTATGGTACTGTAATAATTTGGATGATTTTCTCACTTTTATTATATATTAGAGTTTCTAATTGAATTTCTTTTAAAAGAATTAAAATATTCTTTTATAATTAAAACTCAACACTCGATTTTCTCTATACATAAAACTATTCTTATATTTTAATAAGAAAGTATTTAGAAGTGAACGTTATTAGTTTTGTTAAAATATAAAATATGATAAAGTATGTATATATTTTAATATACATATTTAATAAATTTAATAATTTAAAATGGATTAAGTATTTTTGGCATAAGTGAAATAATATAAAAGTAGGCCTCCTTTACCCATTTTAAAGAGAAGGCGTCACCATAAATTTTCTTCGTGATCTTTACCACATTCAAGAGATTCATTACCGCTCCCATCACTATACGCAGCACGCGTTAGCTTTTGAGCTCTTATGGCTTGGACATCCCAGTCGGTTGTCCTAACGACATGCAGCATAAGCCCAGCACAACATATTTGGGCCGACAACAATCCGACCCAAAGACCAAGAAACCCCACTCCGAGACAGAATCCGAGCCCAATTGCCACTGGCATGCCTACAAAGTAGAAAGCTCCTAGGTTGATATTCGCTGCTTTTGACGGACGAGCAGTTCCTCTGAGGACCCCACAACCCACCGTTTGCGGACAGTTACCTAGCTCGCAAAGCCCTAGGATCGGCAGTGCTGCTGATGTCAACCGGAGGATATCGGGATCACGCGTGAACATCCGGCCCCACGTATCTTTGACTTCTGACGTGAAAACTGAGGCTGATAGGCCCATTACGGCCGCAATAAACACAGCTACAGCAGCGGATAACTTCGCCTTGTAGGGTCTGTTAGCCCCGAGTTCGTTGCCCACCCGAGTAGAGATGGCGAATCCTAGGGAACTGGGGATTATATAGATCAACGACGTCGTTTGAATCAAAATCCCCATCGAAGCAACGGTAGTTTTGGGGTTGACTAGAAGACCGCATAACACGATCATGATCTCATACCACCACCATTCCAAGCAAACCGACACGCAGCTGGGAACCGCTAGCCTTATGAGAGGTTTCCAGCCGGTGAGACACTCTCGGGTTGGTTTCGTCCATGTGGGCTCGTACAAGCCCGAAGTCCACACATATAAAACAAGAAACATGAGCACGAGAAGGTTGGACATGGCGGCTCCGGCAGCGACTCCTGCAACTCCCAGCTTGAAGTGATTGATAAGAAGAAAATTGATAGGCAAATGAAGAATGGTTCCGGTGAGGGATGCCAAGGTTAATGGATGAGTGATGCTTTGAGAACGAAGGTAAATGCGAATTGGGTGGATAAAAGAGTTGGCTAAAAGGTCAGGTAGAGAAAACAACATGTACGTATGTGCGAGAGATACGATATTAGGGTCTTGGTGAAGATATAGAAGGATTTTTGACATGTTAAGCCAAAGAAGTGAAATGGGTATTGATGAGACAAGAAGGAAAGCCACCGAGCGGTGAAGGGTTAATGAGAGGAGTTTTGGACGTTGAGCGCCAAAAGCCTGAGAGCAGAGAGGTTCCATGCCTAGAGCAAGGCCTGAGAGTACAGAGTAGCCGGTGATGTTAGCGAAGGCAATAGCGAGAGAGCCAGCTGCTAGCTCAAGGTCACCGAGATGGCCGAGGAAGAGCATGGAAGTGATGGAACGAGAGTAGAGAATGAGAGCTGTCAGGGCGATAGGGAATGCGAGCTTGACGAGCGACTTAGTTTCCGATATAATAGCTGCGACGATGATGTTTGTGTCGGAAATGGAATTGTCGGACACTCTAGGGGTAGCTTCAGAAACTTGTAGGAGTTTTACCAACTCAAGCTTTTGAGCTGGTTTATCACTCACTGGCAAGATTGGAACTTTATTGTTGGAACTGTTGGCATTTGGATTACACATGATGACGATGAAGAGGAAGGCTACGAAGGTTTTGATGATCTTTTTGTTCTCTTTTCAGTTTTCACTCCTGAACTCTCTTTTTAGTTTTATGACTAACAACAGTTTCTGTTGCAAGCAACATGTACATGGTGCTTCGGTGGCTTAGACAGCGAGAGTATGTTTCTATCGCGGGAACTCCTTCACTTCTTGTTACGTCTCGTTCCTTAGATTGGGGACCTTTGTTTTAAAGGTTTTTTATATTATAACCTTGTGTGCTCTCACAACTTCCAGCACTCGAATTCTTGCTAAAAGCAAAAGGGTCCAGCCATTATTTCTAGTAGATAACATAAAGAACTCTTTCAACAATTGACAATGACTTCCTTTTCTTGTCATTGGGATTGCTTTGCAGTGAATACAATAATTAACGATTTGTCGATGTAAACTTTGCATAGCTTTTAACGATCATATTCTCCCAACCCAAGAACCATCACGGTACATTATGCAGGGATTAATGAACTCTAACGCCTGTCCTGTGTATCAAGTTCATGCGAGCAATACAGCAAGTTGTCGAAGAACACTAAAAGCAAGTTGTTGAAGCACGTTAAAGCCGTCCCCAGAGTCAAAGACACCTCCACGTAAACATTGCACTACATGTGAAAGAACAAAGAAGAGATCGCTTCTATTTTTTTCAACGATATGGAGTCAGGATCATGTGTACGTATTTTGATTATTCTGACTCCCCAAGTCGGCCAAAAGTGGCTCATGTGGAACTCACAGAATTAAAGCTAATCATGTCCTTGTCAAATGCAATTAATTACGCCCATCGCTTCAACTAAGTATTACGTTTGACTCGTTAAAAGGTTCTGATGAATAATCTGATATTTGGAAAGCTTGGATGCGTATCCACTTGGCAAACTGTGTCTCGAGTAAAGTATCTTGATCATGGTCAAAATATGTTTTCTTTTCGCAAAGTAGACACATCTTGTTTGCTGATTCCTTAATCAATGCAGGGTTGCACTAAAGAGATCAATGATATTTTCCAATTTTTAAATTCTAGAACTGGTGTAGCTCTTCCTCAAAGTCATTGTTGATCCTAAATTCCAAATAGCAAATAGCTTGGTCCATAATTCCGCTTGTCAAGTTCGTTTGAGGGACATGAAGCCATTTATGATTACAAAGGCGCTCGTTGACAAATCTCAAATGACGGAAAGAACAGAAAATTGATATGAGGATGATGTTACGTAGCATTTATCCAAAAAAATATATATCAAAGCAATGATGAATGTTGGATATGATAGGATTTGGAGGGGTCGGATTGCTCGGACCAACGTGTTAGATTGGAATTATTGCTCTTAGAATATAAAAATGAAACAAAGATTTCTACTGTTTGGATATATAAATCTTAAAACAGTATCATTCCCATCTCGTAAAAGTCCACCTGCTAAATAATCGTTTCACTACAATAATTTAAACTTTTGTATTAAGTTAACTTTACGTAATAGTTTAAGCTATTATAAAAAATAGTTATTTAACATAGTATCAGAACCTTTGTGACTAAATGATCGTAAGTTCTAATCTTATCATTCACCTATATTCAACACAAAATAAAATAAACCTGTATAAATTTTAAATATATAAAATCAATTAAATTACCATCACATAAAAGTTTAAGTTACTGTGATAAAGTTAAACTTATTCTCTCTGCCACTCCCACGTTGACTAACATATCTTTGTGCCATGCCCTCACGCTTATGTACTAGACTTGAGAGATTTTGTTTTAAATCGATTTGTTAAGTTTGTATGAGACGTTATGGTTGTCTAAAAATGCCTTGTTAAATATATTTTCCAAATACTGTAACAGATTAGTGCAAATGGTGAGGAACTATGCATTTATTTCACTAGCAAAGATACACGAGTGTGGTGTCAATAACTTTTAGAATTGAAAAAATTGCAAAGAGAATAACATGCGCGCAAAATTTTAAGTAGTAACAATCTATTTTTTTAGGGAATCAGATCTTCTATTTTAGATATAATGTTTCTATCACATTATATTAAATCTTATTTACATATTTATATAAACCCCGTATAAACATATAAATAAAATTTAACAAAATAAAATAAAATAAAATAACTGAAACCAAAAATTTAACGTATTTCTTCAGTCGGCTTGATACAAAAACCCACTAAGCGAGCCTCTTAAACCCAAACCCACTAGTCCACTAGGACTTGAAGCATATGGCATGGAGAAATACCAGTACTATTGACAGTCCTTTCTATTTCTTAGGCACTTGCATCTGGCAGGCTAGGCTCGTACAGTAGAGAGCTAAATTGGGTTTAGGCCCTGATTTTTGTCTTCCAGAATGTGCTCAATTTAAGCCATGAGTTGAGACACACAGAAAACTAACAATGTAGGACATGATTGGCTTCGTTTGTATCAATATTAAGAAAGTTATTTAATACTGCAGTCTGTTGAGAATCTTGAGATTGCATTAGATAACGTTAAATCATGTGGGAAAGAAAAGGAAACCTTGTAATTTTTTGTCCAAAGTCTGAATTATCCGAATAAAAAAATTTAGTGTCTTAATCAAATATGGGTGCCTTGACTATTATTAAGATCACCAAAACAATAAGTATCTTATATTAGAAAAATGTCTTGAAGCTTGTAAGATGAATGTTGAGGTATATGCAATTAGTTTTAGGTCATGTTTGATTTAACGTAAGACTTTTAATGAAATGTAATAGAATGTAAGAGAATTAAATAATTTATAATAAAATATAATGTAAATGATTTTAATATTAAAATTTAATTATTTGGGAGAGATAGAAGGATTCATAAAATAATATACTAAAATGTTGTGTAAAAGATAGATGAAATTAAATATAATGTATGTATAATAATAATGAATGATCGTTCTACCCTTGTTAGAACAAAACATATACTAATAGGGTTATTATTAAGGTTGAAGCTATAATTGGTATTATAAAAAATTATTAAATATATTTTACATTCCATCCTTAATCTTATAAATTAGAGGTAACTCATTTTTACTGTTTGTGATAGAATGAGATGTAATATAAAACCTTCTCCTTTCATTATATTTCATTTCATTCCATTATAAACTCTCCTCTTAAACGATGTAATAATATTAAATTTCATTTTATCCCATTACTAGCCATCCCGTCAAACATAACCTTATTTCATATAGAGTTATCGATAACAAGTATAAGCATTGTAGTGGATAAAATTGAAAAAAAGTTAAGAAAGAAGTTATAAGACTTGGGATTCTAATAAGTTTAAGTGAAACTGATACATGAAAGGAAAACATCATTTTAAGATGAAAAATATGAACACTAAAATCATTTTTGCAATGAGCCTAATAAAAGTAAATATGAGAAACCAGGCTTAAGAGGGAATAAAAGTAAGGTGAACTAGGAAAAAGACATATATTCTTACATTACATAAGATTATATTAAGGGACTCTATTTGAGTGGGAGAAATTTAGAAAATAAATAATTAATTCAAGATCAGTTTATATTACAAGCCAATAAGAATTTATAAGTTGTATTTGATTAGAGTAAGAGTAATCAAAAGATTGATAAATATGATTTTCGTTTATTTAGAAGTAAGCATGAATTATTTCTATAAGATCATTTTGAAATGAAAGGAGAAATTCACATGATTATCCCACAAAAAGAGTGTGTACAAAAGAATATAAATTAGGCTCTAAATAGTTTTAATAAAGAATAATGAATGAACGTAACAAAGGAGAAAATAACTTCCTTGAACTCTAATAAAATATCAGTCTTAGTTGATCTCTTTAATAGACAATAGAAGACTATTGAGAAATGAGTTCTCAAAATAAAGCAAAATTCTGACAATAGTGTCAAAAGATATAAGGTATGTCTTGTAGCTACAATATATACATAATAGGAGAGAATCGATTATAAAAATTATTTTATCTAATTATAGGTTGGATTCAATATGATTAATCTTGATTATATTAGTAAGCATGGGTATTTAATTATATATCAAATGAATGTAAAAAACTACTTTTCTTAACATATAATTAAGAGAAGAATATATGTGAAACAACTTACAGGTTTCATTAAGACATACTAAAAACATAAAGTGTGACGAATGTTGAAATCAATTTATAACTTAAAATAATCTTTAAGAAAATGGTATAATTATTTTTATAATGTAATTATTTCATACGATTTTCACATAATTGATAAAACACTACATATACTGTGAAAGATCTAAAGATAAAATTATGATTTTATCATTACATGTGAATGATAATTTAATTAATTGTAATGAATGTGAACTTGTTAAGCAAATTAAAATCTAGCTAATATATATTAATATCATTTAGTATGTATTAATATCATTTAGTATGTGATAAGTAATATGTAACACGTAATTTTGAACTATGTTTCCTTTGTGCAACATATTTTGAATACAAATTAAAGAGTATGTCAGACAGATAAAAGATTGACACTTTCATACGAGTAATTGCCTCCGGTATTTGCAATAAATGGAGATAAGGCATGTTTAAATTATCATCCAGTGTTAATTGAGAACAAGAAGATTAAACAAAAAATACCTTCTTAAATAGTAAAAATAAGAGAAATGTTGTTTAAAGTAATTAAATATTCACTGTATTTATATTAAGTACTAGATACGAGTTCTTAAAAGATGAAATTTATAAAGGAATAGTGAATTAGTAAGTATGCTTGAACCAATATTTGTATGATCTTTCATAA
>JAOQMR010000008.1:3369692-3383492 GCA_027563865.1 Erythroxylum pelleterianum
GAGTGACAGCGCTTGGCGGAGGCGGCTGCGCAGATCTCGGCCGCGAGGGAGGGCTCGGAGGTGGTCATGTCGACGAGGACGCCGCCGGGTCGGAGGCCGAATAGAGCGCCGGAGGTGGAATCGAGGAGGACGTGGCGGACGTCAGAAGGGAAGCCGACGATAGAGAAGACTACGTCCGATTGGGAAGCAACGGCGAGAGGAGAATCAGCTAAACGAGCACCCATGTCGAGGAGGGGCTGGGCTTTGGAGAGGGTTCTGTTGAACACGGTGAGAGTGTAGCCGGCGTTGATGAGGTGGGCACACATGGAGCGTCCCATCACGCCAGTTCCTATCCATCCGATCCGGGTGTTTGATGGGCTAACGGGTTCGGCGGTGGAGGCCATGGAGCGATGGAGTGGGATATAAAAGCTGAGTCCGAGTTTGCGGTGATTAGAGAGGGAGCGACGAAGGAGACAAACAGACAGTGGCATATTCTATCGTATTTATCTCCAGTGGATGGGGTTAAGGAGTATCACTTGATTCATTGTCTGTAGATTATTACAACCCTATCCCTGAGGTCATTTTCATTTTCGGACGTGCCAAAGCCAGATAGAACTCCAAAGTTGGTTCCAGCCTCCTTTGTTGACGAACGGCGGCAAGAGTGCGTCTGCCATTCAAACACGGAACTAGCCAGCAATCATAGTAAGGAACAAACAACAGAAGATCAGGCATCTTGACGCAAGGGCTTAGTCTCTAAAACAGTTCAAAAGTAGAATTAACAACAAACTAGTTTACATTCATATCACCAAATTGATCCATCAACAAAAAGGAATGAATTGATAAAGATTATAATAGCCAAGGCTAAAACTTTAGATCATACTTGTGACTTAAACAAAAGTTTGGAGCTTTAAACACTCACCAATGTTACTTTCTATATTCTTTACCTCCTAAGAACAAATTAGTACAAATTTAAGCTATTTTTCACTTGTACTCAAAGTTAGGCACGGGAGGCGCATCGAAACTCTCCAAAACCTCCGTCTTTGGTGATGCTGATTCCTGTTTCTTCCCTCCACCACCGAACCACCCACCCAACCACGAACCCGAAGACTCTGATCCACTCGTCGATGGCGATTCGTTCACTGGCATAGTCGGAACGGGGTCTTCCACCATGATCGGCATGCTTTGTTGAGCACTCATCACCTTATTCAGCATGATTCCCGCACCTTCAATCAAAGCCAGGAGTACTCCGCCGAATACGGCGGCGCGCGACGACGCGGCGAACCCTTGGCGCATAGACAAGAAGCCGCCGGTGGCGGCGCCGGCGATAATAGAATTCCAAGGGTCCTCCTTCTGCCGAAGGTAGACCATGGAGCAATCGAAGGCCGAGAAAAGGCCTCCCCAAACAGCGAAGCTTCCGCCGACTCGAGGAGCGTTCATGCGGACGGCTTGCGTGCCGCCGACAAACCGTGTGCCGGAGGGAGAGTTATAGACGCCTTTGATGAAGTGAAACGCTGATCCACCGACAGCTCCCATGCCAAAGGCGCCGCCAACGTCATCGAGGATACGGTCGGGACAGGGTTCCCGAGACGTCTCCGGCGTACCCATGATGAAGATGTTCTTCGTATGGTGACTTCAGGGAAGGCTTTAAAAAGCTAGGTTTTGAAGGACGGTGGACGAAATGTCGGTTTGTCAATAATCACCCTCCTTAAGCGGCTGAAATGACATTTATGACCCTCCCTATACTGGTAAAGTAAAGCTCATGGAACAAATAGATATCGCTAAATAGAATAAAAGAAATTTAATTATTTATTGTTATTACTTGAGGAATAATTAACAATTAATATGGAGAAATAGATATTTTGTTGTGCAGAAGGTGTAACACTGCTTCAGTGGATCCTGGATAAGGACTCGCCTTTGGTGCTAAACCAGGTAGTTCTTATTTTAACTTTCTATTGCTTCTTCTTGGCTGCTCTCTGGTTCATCCTTTGCCTGTAAAGTTAATAGGCCCTATAGCACGCACCATGTACTCTAATCTTGCTAAATCTCAGGCATTTCCTTTTGCTAGTAGGATTACTCCAAAACCCAGATGCTTCATGCAATTCTACCCCCTAAAGCCCCAGTCTTTTCTGATTGGGTCTTCCCAAAAACCCCTGTTAAACCATCTCTGCGTTCACTTCACAACCAACTCATTTGAATTTGGTGACATATCCCAAAAAGGTTTTAGCTTTGTAAGGTCGAGAAGACCATCTACGGGATCTCAAGGTTCATCCATCGAGCTGTGTTATGTAGCTAGGGCTGTGAGTGTTTCGTGCGGGTTTAGGATAAGGACTGCTCAACAACGGTGTATTAGAAGTTTCTCTGGTTCATCTTCGCACAGAGATGGTAAAGAGAGTCTTGTGGAGAGAGGTGGAAAGTCACTTCCCTGGTTAAGTTCCGAGAAACTGAAGGAATCTAAAAGATTGGACAAAGGGAAAAATCCGAAGAGTGGGCGTTCTTCTTGGGAGGAATCAGCAATGGCATTAGATAATGTTAGTGGTGACTCTTCCTGGGGAGAAGCAGCTAAAAGGTCAGGGAAAACATCAGTGCCAGAAGGTGGCTCCTTCTCTTGGAAGGATTCTGAAAATGCTTCAGAAAAGGGAGGATTTAAAATGTCTCAATATAAACGCGGTAAACGTGGTGGAGGAAACAAAGAACACAATAATAGAATGGCAGGTTTGTTGAAGTACCAGAAACCAACTTATGGTTATAGTGATAACAGTAGAATTAATGGCCCAGAAGAAGAAGAAGAAGAAAAAGACGAAGAATCAGATGTTGATGACCCTAGATGGTATAAGATTAAGAATAGCTTGGGAGGAATAACAACTGTCAAGAGTGACAAAGTGAAACCTGAAGTTCAGAGATGGAATAAATTGGAAAATTGGGGCAGAAAGGTTTGGAAAGAGACTACTGAATCAACTCTACCCAAAATGGTTGGCGAAGGGGTTTACGGGGTGGGTCCTGTTTTGGCTGCCTTATCAACTCGAAGGCGAGAATTCTATACATTGTATGTTCAAGAAGGATTGGATTTGAGTAGTAATAATAGAAAGAAGAAGGACAAGAAAGGTTTTGACAAAATATTGAGGATGGCTAAAAGTTTTGGATTAAACATCAAGGAAATTTCGAAGCATGATCTCAATATGGTTGTTGATAACCGCCCCCATCAAGGTATTGTGCTAGATGCTTCTCCCCTGGAGATGGTGAAAGTAAATGAACTGGACCCTGTTTCGCCTGAGGAAAGAAATAGTCCTCTGTGGGTAGCATTGGACGAGGTCACTGACCCCCAGAATTTGGGAGCTATTATTAGATCTGCCTACTATTTTGGAGCTTCAGGGATTGTGCTATGTGCAAAAAATTCAGCCCCATTGAGTGGGGTTGTAAGCAAAGCAAGTGCTGGTTCACTTGAAGTAGTGGAGCTCAGATATTGCAAGAATATGATGCAGTTTTTAATATCATCTGCTGAGAATGGTTGGCGAGTTATTGGAGGTTCTGTATCTTCAAGAGCTCTCCCCCTGAATGAGATTTTGCCCGGTGAACCAACAATCCTTGTTTTGGGTAGTGAGGGCACTGGCTTGAGGCCCTTAGTAGAAAGGTCATGCACACATTTAACTCGAATCCCAGGAAATATACCTTTACAAATACCACCAGGAGTTGGTGATGATGGTGAGGCCGAGGGAGAGAATCCTGCATGCTCAGGTGAAGAGTTCCATTCCTTTTTGGCTGTGGAGAGCTTGAATGTAAGTGTTGCAGCTGGTGTGCTTATTCATCACCTGATTGGAAATAATCAAAATGACAATTGCCGCAGAGGTGATAAGTCAGGTGAAGGACATGAGTAAGACTTGATGCAACTTTCTTCGAGTTTTTAATTTTAGGATAATTTTTGTTTGTGGTAATCACCAATTCTTGATTACACAAGCTAAAAGGTCATAAATCAGGTGATGGACTTGACTAAATGCAATTTTAGAACTGGACTTTCTTCTTCGTAGAGTTACAGTTTTCAGCTGTTTTACCTGCTTGAGTTTGTTAATTTGCCGATGATCAGAAACAAAAACAAAAAAAAAACCTTCACTAGCTGCCTAAATGATGTTTCTAGTTTATAAACATCGTTCTTTTTTGGGAACTTGTTAGTGTTCGGAAGTTGGAAGATGTAAGCTTATTTACTCGATGAAAGAAGCTTGTTCTTGTTTTCAGACAGGTGGATATGTGCTTACTCGACATGTACAGGTAAAGGGCATAACTTGAATAAGGCCCTAGCTCCCATACAGACTGAGGCCTAATTCTACTGCTGAATACATTCAGTTTTTAACTGAACTCCACTCTGGCGTTTGCTTGGGTTTGGGAGGTAATTAACAAACTTTCAAGAAGATACAAGTCAAAGGGGTGCTGATGGGTTAAGCAAGACCTTGGGATGGCAATGGGTTGTTGAATCTACTATTTTTATTTAACAAGGCAACACGTTGTTGAAGAAGAGTAACATTTACAAATTTTGCACCAGGCAACCAAGTACGTTAAAGTTTTTATTAACTAAAATGAGAAAATAATTAGAGCAATGGAAATAAAATTAAAACTTCTATGACAAATAAGGTTGGTTTCACAAAACATAAACCACACATATAATCTCTATAATTTGCTACTAAACCCTCCACTTTTGTCTAACTGATACTACGGAAGTCTTCCAAACTCTTTGAAGATACTACTTCCTCACCTCCCTTTAGGCCTGGCTTAGAATACAAAATTCCTTCGAAGGAGGGAACTAATCCTAGTAATCTCATGCCATATAGCTGTCCTCTCTTCCAGAAGGATGTTATTGAGCAGCTCACAAGGAACTGATTAAGCAGGCAGGGACAGGTTAAGAAATTTTTTTAAGTGGGAGTAAAATATTTAAAATATTCTTATATTACTGAAAAAGATATAGATATTTGTACATTTGATAAATAAAAATTAATGGAGGCAAATTTTTTTTATGGGATCAAAATTTAAAATAATAATATTTTTATATGATTTTTTTTTTAAAGGTAAGGGGGCAAGTGCTCTCGTTTACCCCAATGTACATCCGTCCTTGAAGTAGAGAGTAATAAGGTCTAATATACCAAATATTCCTGACAAATTCCCTATTCCTCTAATATACGAACTATTGGATGGATCTTAAGTTAGGGTAATGTCAGATCAGAGTAAATCTTAGGGATGTCCACAAGCTACATTTAGAACTCATTGTGACCATTATAAGTTCTTGGTAATAAATACCATTTAACCTCACTAATGCTCTTTCGACCTTCCAAGGGCTCATGAACCATGTATTTCAGTCCTACTTGAGCAAAATTGTCATGCTTTTCTTTTATGACGTTTCAGGCAGTCCTACAACTTAATAGAGCCTTGACAGTAATCTTCCTAAGTTGATTCGAAGTCTGAAAGGTGTTGGTATATCTCAATGATTGCAGCTTGTACTCTGGTCTCGCAAGGTCCGATGTTCCTTCGTTCTCGTTATTGGTGGGACAGACATTACATAGCTCTATCCTATCTTTGGCTTATTAGCCATCCATTATTGCAATGAATAACGTTAGACCCTTTAAGCAGCTCCTGTCCCATTCCTTAACTTATTCTTAGCTTTGTCAAATTCCCAACTACTCTCAATTCAAATCAAGTCAACACTAAGTTCTTGCTGTCTCCAACATATCCAAATGACTATTAGTTTCAATAGATAGGAAAACCTCCTTACCTGGTTTATTCAAATTTTTGGGAGTGTCGTACTAATTTTATTAGAAGTTGTTGTCTGTCAAATAAAATAGAGACAAGACCACGCAAGAAAGTGGCAAAGCCAGCGACGACGCAACTTCACATGTGCCAATCCACAGTGCACGTGTCTGGAAATTTGATGGCAACATAACCACCCTTAACTAACGGTCTCTCCCTCGCAAGAACTATCTCTTCCGCTTTTTCTTTATATAATCAAAATTTAAAAAAAAGTGACAAAAACTAGAAATATTAAAATAGTAAAGAAACATAGCATTTATTATGTGAATGCGGCGTGTCTTTTAAATATTTTAAACCCAAAAATAATAATTACGAGGTCTCTGGGCTCTCTTCACTCCGTCTTCTGTGTTCCTCTCTGTTTCCATTTTCTCCGAAACGTAGATTTGGAAGAAATGGGTTTGACTCTTTCTCCGAGTGTAACGCATTGTGATTTTGATTGATTGAGAGTGTGTTACGAGATAAGTAGAGGCTGAAGTTGAAGTTTTCTGGAGTAGAACTAACAACGTCGGGGAGGAAGCGAGGTGGATACGATGGGCTTCGTTTCCGTCGTATTCTTTTTTAGCAGAGCTTTTTGTAGTCCTATCGCCGTTTTTGTTCAGATCCAGGTTTGTCGACAGAAAGCTAACGGATTCAAGTTCGTTTCTTTCTACTGTTATATTTTGATATATGGATTGCTTTGGAACCAGCTTAACTTGAACCCTTTTTTGTCTCTCGAATGTTTTTGAGTTGTTTTAATATTTAAAATTTTAATTTTTGCTGGAGGATTATGATTGATGTCCAGTCGGAAACAGAAAAGCTATTCTTTTGGGTTATATATATATTATTAGATAATTGTTGTTAATGGAGGCTTGTTTGCTGGGTTCTTGAGTTTATATCGAAATGTCAAATCTTGATAGAGAAAGGAAGAATTCAATTTAAGAACTAAAGCAATGGTAGTCTGTGTATATATATACATTGAAGCATTGAAGTTATTGGAACAGGTACAACAGTTGTTAAATTCTCAAGTTCTAGCTAGATAACTCTTCTATACTTGCTCTTTGTTTCTTTCTGCAAGCACTCACTTCGGGATCGATAGTTTAATAGGAAAGGTGTTATGGACCTATTTGCAAAAGTTGTTATTTGATTTTATTTGACTGGACTGCACTTACCTAAGTCGTCAGTTTCTTTGAACTTCTGGAATCTGATTTTGCTTTAATAAAGTTCTGCAGAAGTTTATGTTCTATATCCTACTTTTGCTAGAACTCTTTTTGCACAAGTTGATGCATTGGAAATCACTTTGGTGCAACCTAATGGTCGCAATTTTTAATTTTCAAAGCAACTGCTTGGTGATGAGGAAATTTGACCTGGTGGAAACCTTGGCTCTGAAAATTCCCTTTACATTTTTTGTTTTCCCTTTTACTGTGACCAGGTTAAGACGTGTGGCAAAGAGATAATTTATTAACTTCTCTATTTTCTTTCTTCTGCTTGAAATGATTAGCTAAATAACCTACGGCCTTTTACCTCCCATTGATGACCAGGCTGTGGATGACATTTAAAACATAGTTATTTGATGCAATCCTTATATGGATTTATTGAGATCATAGTAGCTCGTTTAGTTCATCTAGTTTTCGACCTTATGTATATACTGCCTCTAACCTATGCAAATATAACACTTTTAGTAAGTGTAGCCATGACATGTTCAATTTGAATATGCTTTCCCTCAGACATTTTAACTTCTGATTTTCTTGACAGTGTTAGGCATCCAACGGTAATATCTAGACCTTAGTGGTAGATAGAATCAAGCGGCACAATGATAAAAGATTTTATAGAAGTTTTTGCACAATTGGATTATTTTCCTGAAAAAAGTTATCTAAGGTTCTATCCACTTCTCTCTTTTTGGTAACGATCACGCAATGAGTTATGTAGGAAAACCAGTGATGCAAATTTACTAGGCCCTAAACTTTTTCCTGTTAGCCAATGTTGGTTTCTATGAATCATTAGTTCATCCAAGGGATACTTGTCATCTGAACATTTGTTTTCAATTGCAGTCTGTTTAGATTTCACCTGTTGCATGCTTTTTGTTTGTTGATTTTTCTCCAATTTTTTGAGGCTTCGGAAGGGAAATTGAAGTTTTCTGGTTTTGCTGCAGGGATGTATAATCTGCTTTTGTCTTGCTACCGGGTGGGCGTTTGCTGCCTTTGTTAGGTAATGAGACATGGTCAATGTATCTTTTCCTGTACTGGGCTAATTTTGCTAGAATTGGCTGCTTTGAGACTGACAACCGATTTGATTTTTCTTTTGAATAGGAATAGAGAGATCAAGCGGATGAAGCATAACATGAAAGCTGGCAACAGTTTTGCATTTCTTTGTTCTGATATTCATGAACTGGATCACTCCCACCAGGTCCATCTGCCTGGAGTGTCTGTAGTTATGCCTTTAAAGGGATTCGGAGAACACAACCTATGCAATTGGAGAAGTCAGGTAATTGCTTTCTGTTTTCTCAAGGCTTTTCTCAACATTTTTTGTTGTTAATAGATTTCTGTCTTGCTTGAGGCAAAGAAAACCGATGAAAATCAGTGTGCTGTTTGTCTATATTCTGTTCAAGTTCCTGTTCTAAACATTTTCCCCGGCCATAGTTTGGAGATCTTGATAACTCTTATTTGTTTTCTGGATCTCTAGTCCCTCACATGTTATGCTTTTGTTTTGTCTTCAAGATCATGTTTACCTATCTGGAGTGTTCTTTCAACGAAATTACGAATCCACTAGCAGAAGTCAACAGAGAATTATCTGTTAAGACTTTCATCTCTTTTTTCTCTTGTTTTCCTCTCTCAAGAACGGAAATGTAACATCTTTCTATGGGTGTATTTGATTCTCATATTTGAACTTGTTTTATTGGTTGTAAGAAGAATGCCTTCTTTTGTTTTTACAACTATGTTTTGGATTCATGTATGAATTCAGATTACATCTCTCTACGGCGGTCCACTGGAGTTCCTTTTTGTAGTGGAAAGTGAAGAAGACCCTGCTTATCATGCTGTGTCACGCTTGTTATCTGATTTTAAGGTAGATTTGATGAAATACTTCCCTTTAATATAAATGTCATCATATACTTGCTAAATCTCAGCAAATCATCGTCATTTCTATTCTCTTACTTATGTTGGTGTTATAAAGGATTTGTCTGAACTGCCTTCCTGACATTTAATTACTTGTTACTCTTCAGGATGAAATTGACGCTAAAATTGTTATTGCTGGTTTGTCAACAACTTGTAGCCAGAAAATTCATAATCAGTTGGTATGTAACAGCCTATAACCTGTTGATCATTGCTTTGGATTTCAACCATCTCTCGACTTATCCTTTTGGATTTCTTGTGGAACAGTACTCTTGGTTAGTTCCATGTGTAGGACTCAGATATATGATAACTACTTGTAGAGTTCTTTTAGACTAGATGTTGGATGGCAAGGAGCTTCATGCACACCTTTTTAATGAGGACTGGAACAACAAACTGGGCCACCTACATTTGCAAAGCATAAATTTTTTAGGCTTTTTTTACACTTTTGTTACATGTATTTTGTATTGTCCCATCCCGAAGCTTGCTTTGCTAGCATTTAATGTGTTGATGATTTGTTCTTGTCAAGGCTGGGGCGGAGTGGATGTGTAAGGACAGCAAGTATATATTATTTTTGGATGACGATGTTAGGCTGCATCCTGGATCAGTTGGAGCCCTCACTACCGAGATGGAAAAAAATCCTGAGGTGTAGCTGTTATTGTTGGTGTAGTACTTGCTGATATAGTGGTCAAAATTACTGGCCAGATTTTAGATTTAAATCTCGACTAATGTATGCAGATATTTATTCAAACTGGATACCCACTTGATCTGCCTTCTGGGAGCTTAGGAAGTTACTGCATCTATGAATATCATATGGTATAGAAACTATGATAAGGTTCCTCAGTGCCTTTCCTTTATCATAATTATAGTTTTCATGAACATTCGGTGTTCAAAGCTGTCCATTTTATTTTGTGGTTTGTACTGTAATATGACCTAACGCATGAACATGTGGATATTTTCCATTAACAGCCTTGTTCCATGGGCTTTGCAACTGGTGGCAAAACGTTCTTTCTGTGGGGAGGATGCATGATGGTGAGTACTGAGGGCTATACTTATGAGTTTTTGCACACGGTAGAAATTCATCTTAATTGTTATAATTTCTCTTCAGATGCATGCTGATGATTTTAGATATGACCGCTATGGTGTGGTCTCAGGACTTCGTGATGGAGGATACTCTGATGATATGACTCTTGCAGCTATAGCTGGTAATTAAAATAGTCTGGAAGCTAGTTCTATTAGAAACAACAGTTACCTCCAGCTTTATGTCTTGCATTTTAAGTTTTCATTTCATAACCAATCACTTCTGATGATGCTGGAAGTTTCCATCTCTTCCCAGGGGCTCACAAGAAGCTCATTACATCACCCCCTGTTGCCGTCTTCCCACATCCCCTTGCCAGCGATCTTAATTTCTCAAGGTTTGTGATTGTCACTTGTTTAGATTTAAATGCGGCACAGTTTATTCCCAAGATGACTTAATTGTTCCTTTTCTAGGTACTGGAATTACTTGAGGAAGCAAACATTTGTTTTGGAATCCTACATATCAAATGTTAATTGGTGGATGAATAAGGCACTATTCTCCTCTCACTGCTATTTATCTTGGGGGTTTGTGTTGCCATATTTTATGTCTATGATACATGTTACAGCAGCACTATGTATATATATTCGGGGATATGCTCAAGGGGAAACAACTTCTGTTTCTAACGGTGAGTCCATGATTGGTGAACCATTGTTTTTGTTTGTCAGATGGAGCAATATTACAATATTTCGTTTGAAGACATGAGAATAAGAAGCTATTATTGCTTTTTATTATAGATATCATCATGCAGCATGTGTTGTCCTCGAGTACAGGTGCTATAGACGCAGTTTTAAATCTTCACCTTGTAGTTGATGAGTAGGAAAGGATATCAGGTGAACCTGGAAAACCATCGTTTTTTCAGTAATCATATTTGGAAGACTTTTTATTAGAGAAAATAATGCAATTAGGATTGTTCTTTTCTTCTCCACATTTTCAGTGAGCAGACATGCTAATACTTTGAGTATGTTGGTGGTAGTGTTTTAAGACCCAAATAATTGTTGACAATAATCGGTTGACTATTTGTATGTTACCAGTATAGGGGCATGGCAATTTTCTGGTTAACCTTTTCTGTTGTTTAAATTTTATTTTGTTGTTCATAGAGCTTCGCAAATTATGTGCACAGGTTTGTTACTGGTAACCTGCCTAACAATATGCACCTTTGTTGAACTACTGTCCATGTGGAACTTGACGAGGATAGAAGTTGAGCTATGCAACATGCTATCCCCTGAGGCACCTCAATTATCTCTTGCAACATATAACTGGGTCCTTGTGAGTATCAGTTCTTTCATGACACTATTTGGTTGCGCTTCTTTGCAAGATTTATCTTTGGTATCAAGATATTATAGCATTCTGATTCATGTGAATTGTCCATCTACCCTCTTGCATTTCCAGATAATGTGTTATTTGTGATGACTTTGTGATCACTACATTTTGACATTTACTTTCTAGTGGTTAATGTTGGATGGTGGCTTTTAAGATTTTTGAGCTCGCCTTCAGATTAGCATAGTAACATCTGTACACGCAATTGGTTCAAATGCTTTCCCACTCTACATTCGAAAGGGCCAAGGTCCTTGTGAGCAAGTATGATAGTTGGATGCAATCGTTTCCATTTTGGAATGAAATAAGGGAAATTGGAGTACATGTTTATGATGACGACGACTTACACTTTTATCACAAAATATAATTTTGCCATTGTTGCAGGTGTTCATAGCTCTGCTCGTGGATAACTTTTTATATCCCATATCCGCTTTCGGTTCTCATTTTTCTCAGTCCATCAATTGGTCTGGCATCCGATACTACTTGAAGGATGGGAAGATAAGCAAGGTATGTCAGTTTGGACCTTATGTCCTGTCATGCAGGAACATATTTATATATCAAATATACATCTCCACTTAAAAGCTGCCTTATAAAAGCCATCATTTTAGAGAAAGCTGTATCAGAACTTGTAGATCCCCTCCCTCTATCTTATTGTTTTGTATAGAATTTGAAGCCCCATATCGCATGAAGAGTAAGAAAAAGATTGTCTTCATTTTTTTTTTGATAGCGAACTCTTTTTCTGTGAAGAGCTTCCTTTCCAATTCAGCCTTTAGTGTAACCATATGCTCAACTTGGCATTCTTTGATCAGCAAGGCATGAATCCAGATCGAGATGAATGTTCTTTTGTGTTAGATGACCTACTCACCAGCATTTATTTTGACGTGCAGATTGAGAGAACAAAGGATATGGGTCCTATTTACACAGACTTGGGAGGCAAACACTTGGGGAAGAAAGGAGCTCCTCCCAAAGACACGTTCCTTGGCAACCTGACATTAAGTGTAGCTCAGTGGAGACAACCTAAGAAATATGACGTCTAGAAATGACGTTGGACAAGTTGGTCATTGTCTAGTCAGGTTGTTATCGTTCAATGGGC
This sequence comes from Erythroxylum pelleterianum, assembly GCA_027563865.1. Lineage (NCBI taxonomy): Eukaryota > Viridiplantae > Streptophyta > Magnoliopsida > Malpighiales > Erythroxylaceae > Erythroxylum > Erythroxylum pelleterianum. Next base: position 3,382,027 of record JAOQMR010000008.1, read on the forward strand.
AACTAGGAAATAGGAATTTATGATTGGAATGCTTCTTCAATATATCTCCTGGGGTAGAGATTTAGGGCTTTTTTGTATCAATTTATGCATCCACATTTAATCAATTTGATTGCTGGAGTCAACCCTGCTTATGTCTCCAGGGTTGATTTTGTAATTTTCTACAATTCGTTCTGTATTGTATTAACATGCGAGAGATTGCAATGCCCAGGCAAATCAATATCTTCGTTAAGTTCGATTCCGTGCAGCTTAATATTGTTATACGTAAACAAATACCATATTGTTTTCCTTTTTCAGGAAAAAAGAAAATATCACTTACCTTCCACCGAAAGGTGTACAGTACAGTAGCAAACATGATCCATCAGGAATAGAATAAAGTCATCAGAAAGGTGAAGAAAGCATCAGGCTAAAGCATAGGTTTGCCTGTCAACCAATCCCCTTTTCATCTTTCATCTTTCCCTCCAGGCCTCCACACAACACCCAGTTTCTCTCCCAAACCATCTCTCAAGAACAGCACTTTTCAACGATCAAGATGGGTTGTTTCAGGTCTACAAGTTCCAAAACCAACGCCAGAATGAGAAACGCTTCACCTCCTCCTGAAACTACTTTCCCATTTTCACAACAGGAATACCCAGAACCAAAACTTCTCGGACAAGAAGTTCTTTTGCTAATCCCAGCATGTTCAGTTCATATTGTGGAAGATGGCGAAGCACAAGAATTTGCAAAAGGAGAGTTCACACTCGTCCGTATATTGGAAGACAATGTTTCGCTTGCTACGATCGTTAAAGTTGGTGAAGATCTTGAGTGGCCTTTAACGAAGGATGAGCCAGTTGTAAAGCTTGATGCGTTACACTACTTGTTCTCGTTGCCCATGAAAGATGGCGATCCTTTGAGCTATGGAGTGACTTTCTCAGAGCAGTTTGCTAACAGTTTGGCTTTGCTGGATTCTTTTCTCTCTGAAAATTCATGCTTTACTGGGTCGGCTTCGACTAGGCGTAGAAGGAATGATCTTGACTGGAAAGAGTTCGCTCCTAGCATTGAAGATTATAATAACTTTTTGGCGAGGGCTATTGCAGGAGGCACTGGGCAGATTGTCAAGGGCATTTTCAAATGTAGTAATACTTACACCAACCAGGTATGCCTCAGGAGTTTACTGTTAAAAGGCCTGGATATACGGTGTAATTCAATGGTCATTAGCAGCTTTATGAGGTTGAAAATTTGTCTTTTCTAAAAGAATTCATAGCTACATTACACGAACGGCGGGCAGATTACACATTAACTTTATCAAATCTTGGAAATTATAGTTAAAACATTTGCAGGAAAATGAGTGGCAATCATGAGATATTAGCTTAATATATTTGCTCAGTAATCATCTTCAAGTAAAAAGTTTTCTGGCTTTTGTTAATGGCTGAAGCAACCCCACCCAACATCTAAAAGAGCATGATTATAATGAACTTTTACTAATATAT
>JAOQMR010000008.1:3397888-3420853 GCA_027563865.1 Erythroxylum pelleterianum
TTATATTTTATTTTGTAATAAAAATTATTTATGCATATAAATATTATTTAAAGTATATTAAACAATATGCAAAGCACCATATATTAATTATTATATAATTTTAAAGCATATAAAACATAAATGAAAATATATGTAACCAATTTTTTATATAGGTTATAACATAAGTAAACTAATATCGAAGATAAATATTAAAACATATAAAAAGCCAAAGAATATTATATAAATCCCAAAATAAATATCCAAGTTGAATAAATAGTTAAATACATAATAAACGAGAAAATGAGTTTGTGAGTATTGTGTGAATTATGTGTAAAACATAAGGACAAAAGGGACTAAAATATAGGTTCATTAATTGATCTGAAAAATCTACCTAAAAAAATATTTTTTTGAAAAGCTTCAAATTCGACCTTCTTGAAAAGTTATATTTTGACTGCCAAAAATATCATATCTCTTAAAGAAGTGCTTTTTTATTTTACAATCAAATACCCATTTTCTTAAAAAAAAGACTTTTGTGGTAGAGAAAAGTATTTATTGGCCTCCTAAAAGCCCATCCAAACAGACTTTAATTCTAGCTTTAAATAGCTTAAGTTTAAGGTTTATTAGAGTTTTTTAAAAAAGTTATAGCTATTTTATTAAAGGCTATTTTGCTATAAAATTTGTTATTTAAAATTCTATTTTGTACATATATTTTGATTAATTGCTAATATTAAGCCTATAAAAAAGTCTTGTAATCGATTGTTATAAGACGGAGATAAGAAGTAGGCATATGGAAGTAAAAGTTTTTCAAATACCCCCTTTCTTTCTTCCTCCATACCTTCCAACATGTTGTCATGCTTTTCAAGAACGAAACCTTTGTCCATAATTCCCTGTAAAATTAAGGTAAAAGGATTTCAGTTTTGTTAATATATCTAATTGATCTTTTTTACTTTTAATTTTCATTACCATATATGGCCCTTTTTCGAATCTACAGGAAGAGAATATGCAATGACATTTCAAATTCATGAATTAGGTTATTTGTTTGACAGATCATTTGGGAGCAGCATACCAAAATAAAATAAAATAATGCAAGCATGTTTTGTTCGATCTTCAAACACATAAGAAAAGCTAGATCTGAAGTGCTCATCACTTCACTGAACAAAACCAATCAAAAGTAAGAATAAATCTAGGCACATAGCTAATTTTATGCAACAATCAGAAGTTGTGTTGGTTGTGTCCTCGCAGCAGCGGGCGCTTGCCTCTGTACAAAGCAATTAAGATTAACGAGCTGAATTTGGGCTATACCTATTGAGTCGCATGAGATCATTTTGCGTCCTGTCATTGTAGTAAAGAAGAGAGGATTCATAAATAGCTAAGAATATCCTCCATGCATGGCCGGCTTCCACATCTCTTTCTCTCTCTGCGTAGAAAGAGAGTCTCGGTTTGGTTGAAAATGTCATGCAAGTTGCATGGTACATATATTCATGATCTCAACTGTCGCCTTCTCCTGGATTTCAGATCAACCACAACGATAGATATGTTATCAGAACTGTTTCTGCCATATGCTATTTCTTTAAGGTTATCAGCTACAGCTTGCGCAGGCGATATCTCATCGGAAAACGGCGATCTCCGCCACCTTCTGAGCATGCGGCGAGCCATCTCCCCAACCTCTTCAGTTTTCATAACATCCCATAGACCATCACTTGCTAATATCATGCATTCATCGTCGTCAGTCCTCGTCATGAAAGTGACCTCCGGCACGGGGATTACCCATGGTCTCAAGTACCGATCACCTAAGCCACAAAATAAGTAATTAGGATGAGATAAGAATCAATCCCATCCTTCCAATATTCTTTAAGCCGATGACACGAGGTTAGAAAAAGATCTTTGTGGCATAAATATAAATGTTCATACAGTATGCTTAAGCTAGAAATAATCTAGTCAAAGCCCCTTCGCGTGAAGATGCGTAAGTAAGGTAAGTTGCTTCCATCTTTTGAAAAAATACAAATGCACTCTTCAAATCACTATGCTAAACAACAAAGCAATGGCTCTGATTTAGGGTTTAGTAGTTCAACGACTAAGATTCCTAAAATATATACAGTAAATTAACATATATGATAAAGCTAGTCAAAGATTCTGATAAATGACAATGATGGAGGAATTAGAATTTAGACTCACGCCACGTAGTATTCGTCTAGTCCCTTTCTAAAACCGCATGAAAAACGCAGTTCAACAGCAATAATCGAATCCTTTCCTAACTTTTGAAGAAAACCCCCACCATGCAAATGTTCAAAGGTTCTTAAACCAAAAGATTTTGAAAGCTCAAAAACATAAAGTTCAAAGGGAACAAAAAGTATTTGGAGGAAAAATCTTCTCAAATCGCTGAAAAGAAGATGAGAATCGGATATATAGAAGAAAACCTATAGCTCTGGACATGGCAAGAACTCCGAGTACCCTAGCACCATTCCAGTTTATGACTTTCCCTCCTCCTCCCTCAATTCTCATGAGCTCGTCAGGTCTATCCGGCTGTAGAAGAAAGTACAAACTGTTGTTATAAGTTGATCTTGTTAATCTAACGTTTTACTTTACCTTAAAATAGACAGCTCACTGTTTGGGGTCAATAAGCTTTCACAAGGATATCCTTAGCTCAAAAAGGAAATTATTGAATTTGGTGTTGTCTTTTCAAGAGTTCATCACTAGACTAATAGCCTTAATCATCAGAAACAAGATCATTGCCACAGAAAATATACAATTACACTAGTTAATGAATATGAAGTGAAAGAGAGGATTCGAATATAACCTTCTGGTCAACAGTGAGAGGAATGGTTTGAGCTCCCCGGCAAAGAATTGCTCTTGAGTCTCCACAGTTGGAGGCAATAATTTGGCAGCCGGATAGAACCACAACAACTGCCGTCGACCCAATCATTTCTGGTGCAACTGCCCTAGAAGTGACCTCATCGTCAGCCCTCTCGAAGCCGCAAGAAAGAGCAGCTTTCCAACTTCTCTGCCATTCATAGCCAGGATCAGCTGTTTCACGATCCCACTCTTCCGCTATAACTTGATGCATTCTTTCTTTACAGAATTCAGCCACCTAAAGTAAAGATCAACCGTTTCACAATGGTAATAGAAGATATTACTGTTGTCAATGATTCTCCAGACATTACAAATCTAAATCCAATGTCAATCACCAAGCTCTACTAGAAGAGATGTAGAAATCTTTATGAACGAGCGTTGTATAAACATCCAATGAATTTTCAAGAAAAAGAAAAAGGCTAATGATCCGGTTTTCTACTGTTAAACAGTTATTGAAATAAAATCTTTAGACCTAGTCGGTGGAAAGAGGAGGTTACAAGGCTTCTTCTTCATCAATACTCAGATGTCAGATGTTAACTTCAAGTTTTTCAGTGTAAAAAAAGTGTTATAAAGTACAACGAACACATGGTTTTTGACAAGATTGACTAACACATTATTACATAATCCATGAGAATTTCAGTTTCTGGTAATACATATATATATATATATTTCATTTTTTCTGTAAAAAGAGTGTCTTGCTAGCTGCTTTAGTTTGGTAATTGGTAAAACAAAAGCCTAATTAATGAAGAAATCTCTTTATTTTCAAGAAAAACGAAAGAGTACGACTTCCCAATACTCTTTAACTTGGAAACTAATCTAGAACTAACATCCAATAACTATTTGCTTAACCTCATCGTACCATAGACGTTGCCAAACTTAAATTTAACCGAAGCTTTCGACAGAAAAGACATTCAAACTTCAAATACAATGAACAACAATAAATTACTATTTTAACTCAGCTCTCTGAGTGTCATGTAGACCATAAATGCTGACGAGGGTATAAGAGAATTGTCAAAACCTTAATCACCAAGGAATGAACAATGGGATCTAAATAAACTGGTGGTATAAAGGAGAAACACCAAAAAAAGGGCCGGAGGAATCGAAGCGATCAATCTAATAAGAGAGAGAGAGTCAAGAAAAGCGAGGTCACCATGTAATTTTTGATAAAATATTAGGTTTAGGTTGACAGATGGCATGCCTAGAACCACTTTTAAAGACATAGTGTTAGGTGACTCCGACCATAAGAAGAAACAATCATTCAGTTCCACTCCAAGAATAATGAGAGGGACCAAGGAACCAACCACCCCCCACCGCTGTTAGAAACGACCACGTGGCTCCGCAACAAGACAGCATAGCTGGTCCCACCTAATACTTTTTATTTACTTTCCCTTCCAACAAAGAAGGAAGCGTCCAGCCCATCTAGCTAGCTAGATAGATCCTTGTGGTTCACACAACGCCACCGAATAAATTAAACAGAGAATATATATAATTCTGTACCTAAGTAAACGATGATCATGCGTCTGTCACGACCATCAACAGCCAATCCCCGTGACGCAAAACGCTTGTTCAGAAGAAAAAACCAGAAAAGTTTTCACTGATTTGATAGACACGTGTCAACGTGTAAAACGAGCCATAAACCCTCCAGCTATGGACCACTATGAAGTAGACGTGTGTCTTTCCGATCAGACCACATTACTGTATAAAACTGGTAGCTCCCAAAAGTTGATTTTTTATTCTGATATTGATATATATAAATAATCTTTTAATTCTTTTAATCTATAAACGAAAACAAAATGCCGCCCACACCGTCCTATTCAATTTTAATCCGTTTTAGAATATTTTTGACGAACGAACTAAGTTTTTTTGTTACAGAACTTGTTAGTATCGTAGTAGCAGCAGTGGCAAGAGTGTGGAGGAGCGTATATAATACCTGAGAACCACCGTGACCATCGTAGACGCCGAAGAAATCAACAGAGGAGATCTCAAGGGAAGTTCTAGAACCAGGAGCGGTACAACCACCGACATGATCGCAACTACGGGACATAAACCCAGGGATAACTGCAACCGCGTCTTCCATCTCTCTTCGTCTCCCTATCACCGACGTGAACCCCCAGTATAATCTTCTACTGCTATTGTTTCTCCCTACGCACCTACGATTCGCCGCAACGGCCTCAGAGGACAGCAACTCCTCCGTAGGGGAGGTCTCCACGTCCCTCGGCACTAACATCACGGCCTCCGCCAGCACCGCCGCTGGGATCTCCCCGGAACTCTCGCTCGTGGTGGGTATCTCTCCGGAGCTTGTGGTGCTTGGAGAGTCTTCGCTTATAAGTAATGAAGATAAGCTTGAAACACTGGACAGGACGTCCGAGTTGGGGAGTGAGTCGATTCGGTCCAGTTGCTCGCCCTCTGGAGATTCCATGCAGCGCGAGAGAGAGAAAGAGCGAGAGGGGGAAGAGAGAGAGGGGGGGAGAGAGAGAGAGGAAGCGATTAGAGAGAGAGAGAGAGAGAGAGTGAGTGGGAATAAAAGAGGAGGCAGTGACAGTTGATAAAGTGACACGTGGAAGTTAAATTGAGGCGATCACACACATCCTTTCCAACTTTCAAGTCGTGGTAAATTCCCACGTGTCAGTTTTTCATCCGGTGTCGCGTGCTGGTTGACGTTGCGGCCCACCCTTAGGACACGGAAGTGTTATTGGACGTTGATATGATTCCCTGCACGGAGCACTCATATACCAACTCTGCATCCGCAATCCCTCTCAAGTACCACTTGCCGTGTATGGTAAGTTTTATGGCTCGAAAAAAACTCTTGAAGGCTTTTGATCCTAATGAGCCTCTAACTCCTTACAAGTTCAAGTTTATTGAAACTCATCACTTGAAATGCAGATATATAAATAGATAGAAAGTAACCGGGGCTCCGCGCAGTTTAAGGAATCTATTGATACACGTTGGGTGGATTCCGGTGCTATACGTGGCAAAGTGGATGATGTGGGACCTAGCCATTAGGTAAATTTTGACTTATTTTTTTTAAATGGGAAAGTGCTAAATTATGTAAAGAACTTTCTGAAATGTACGAATATCAATAACTTGATGATCTGATGGATTGCCACGTTTAGGAATGAGGCAAGTTTAGATAGAAGTAAGATCCAACGGCTGTCACGTGCCAGATCACCCCGTACGGTATTTGGAAGGGACGGTGATGCGTGAAAAGATGAAACGGGGCCCATTCGATGTCGCTTTTTGGGGGGTTTTGTGTGGGACCCAAGGCGTGGGATTAATACGTGTCAATTAAAATAACATCAATCAAACAGAGTGACAGAAGTCAACATCGTCTGGACACGTATCACACACGCCCTAAGCCATGATGGGATCATAAGAAACTGGTTGTTGCTCCACAAGTATTGGATAAGTCAAATAAGGGGGGAATGTGAAATGTCTTCCTCTTCAGCGTTGGGAAAACGTAAGACGGAACGGAACCTTTCATCCAAACGTTAAACCAGAAGTTCCTGTTGAATCAGAACTAATACTACCAAATTTTGGGTCGACTCAGCCTCACGCTCAAAGAAACAGAATTGTCATTATACATGTTGCCAACCTAACCTACCTCAATGATCTATCGTCCTTATCTTAAGACAGCGATCTTGAGAAATTCACAGCATGTTATGATTACGTCCTATCTAATATTGTGTTGGACAAAGAAAAAAGAAACTAAGGAAAGGCACTCAAATAATTAACGCCACATGTTTTCGGTTTTTGCGGTTTGCGTGTTTTAAAGTAATAAGCTAGCATCAGTTACCAAAACACAATATTGATTTTATCGAAAGAAGTTTTTGGCCAGATGTTAGAATCAAGAGAAAACTGACGCTGAACACAAACAGTTGGTATGAACAAAACTTCTTTTGCTTTTTGAATGCTTACGAAAATCCCGTAAGTTAGGTTTGGGTCAAATTCGTCAATTTAGTGTTTTTCCGATTTCGGCGATCTTTTACTATTCGTTGTACACAAATATCGCTCTGATTTTAAGGATTAACATGTTTGGTCATCATAGTATGCGAGGTTGTGTTGGTGTTATATTCCAACTTACAATAAGATGATGAAATTCTAACAGGATTGCCCCTGCAGCAGAAACATCAGAACTCCAACTTCTTTAAAATTGAACTTCGTGTTTTTGTAACAACTTATTATATAATTCTTTAATTAAATAATCGATTGAAGAATTCCAGGAAAGTATGAACTCCTGACTTGGTGGTTTTTGGCTGATAAAGGCTTACATGACTGGAGTTCATTTCTTGATATCACATGATTGTTGTTTTGGGGCATGTAGAAATTGAGAGAGACCATGTTCGGCTTTCGTTTCATTATTTTATAATACTCATATCATATCACATTAAGCCGACACGGTACCCTAAAACCCAAACCCAAAAAATTGGAGCTTGTGGACCCGTTTGACTCTTCTAAATTAGATCTGTTAATGGAGATTCAGCCCTCTGTTGGGCTTCAAGAGCTTTCCCGTTACTGTATCTTCTCATTTTTTTAAGGTCCAAATTAGGGTTTTCTCCCATATGTTGACTTTTGCATTTCACACTTTCTTTAAAACAGCTTTTGTGGTAGTCAAAAGCATTTTTGAACCCTTCAAAAGCTGATCCAAACAGACACTATGTACTGTATTCAGGTATTCATTGACTTGAGCATATCGCATTTATTATCAAACACGGCAGCCTTTCAAAACTGATACATCCAAACCGTTAGCCGTTGCTGTCACAACCTCTTTTTCAAAGGGGCACGGGGTGGCTGCTTCCCTTTCTCAATGCCACCCTGTCTCCTTCCCATCTCATCCATTCTTGCGAAAAAAGGGGTTTGATCCCTTTTCAAAGGGGACTTGGAAAAATAGGACACTTTTTCTTATTTAAGTAATTCAAATTCGGAAGAAGAGTACTAGAAGACTAGCTTAATGATGCGTCGACCACATTAGTTTTGAACGTTTTGTAAGGTCACAAGATTTAGATCACTTGGATTGGGAAACAGGAAACTAACTCATCTTGCTTAGACTTTGGTCCCCAGAAAACAACATCCGCCTACTCTAGGGCCCATCACAGAGATTCGGCTCCATCCAATTATCTTCAAGTTTTTCAAAAACAAAGTTTTCTGCAACTTCTCAAGTTGCAGTTGAAGCGATACGTTGACTTGCAGCACTTAATGCCAACTCAGAGACTAAGCCGCCCTGCACTGTCTCCTCTGCCACTTTCTTTAATGTTTTTGTATATTGTGCCAACATGGTGTGTCTGTCAGCATTAAGATCGCTCAACTTGTTATGCTTTACGGGTTGTATTTGTATAGTATAAAAGCTTCTCCTACGACTCCTACAAGCTGCAATATCTTTCTTATCCTTTTTTCTCCTTTACTTTTTTGTTCTTTTCCCTGAATGGCTATGGCTACTTCTTCACAAACCCAAGCCCATTTCAGCTGTCTCCTGGACGCTAGTTTTGACCTCGACGAGGCTCTAACTCTGCCGACGAACTTCGGTTACCAAGTCAGAGAATCAAATTCCTCGGTTGCCGACATGCCCACTGTCCCCGCCGCCGGTGATGTTTGTGCGGTTTGTTTGGAGACTTTTCAGCCGGAAAATCTGGGGAAACGTTCCCCATGTGGCCACGTGTACCATGCAGATTGTATATCCTGTTGGCTCTCCCACAGTAACTCTTGCCCTCTTTGCCGGTGTAACATTTCTGGCGACACATGAGTTGATGATGTCTCCGGAGGAAGATACGTGTCCATGGTTTAGCTTTGATCAGGCAACAAGCATATTAAAACGGCGTGTATATGCGCCATTTTCAGTTTTACTGGTTGAGTTTACCTTGATATACGTTAACTAGAAGACGAAGACTTTTTGGCGATTTCAGTGCTGAAATCGTTAACCAACTTGCAGTGTCACCTCCGGAGGACGGAGCAGGCAGTTCCAAGTTGCTTGGAACCAACAATCCATATCTAGTTATTGAGATATTTTTTTAATTTTTTGAATTCTCTATCCAATTTTAACATATATTTGTGATATTATTTCTATTGAATCATTTTCATTTTTGTGTAATAAATCTTAACTAACTAATAAATGTTTGATTAATGTATATTATATAATTATAATATTATTAATAAGTGTCAAATATTAGTTGCATAAAACGAAAATTCCTTCAGTTTCCAAAAAGAGAAAAATGTGAAAAAAACTAAGAAACTGACACGTGGACGTTACCTATAAATCCCACAAGGCGACAACTCCACTTGCCTATACTCTACTACTCTGCCTTCCAAGTCCCAATTTATGCACATAGCTCAAGAATAAACATCGAATCCTTGAATTTGCAAACAATTTAGCAAATTTGTTGTTCAAATTCATGGCGAACAACCCGGATGGGATGCAGGGGACTAACAATGTCTCAGTTCTCAATTTTATCGATCTCTCCAGCCCCGATGTGCAACAATCCGTGTCTTTACTGAAGCAGGTTACTTTCTTCAAAATATGACGCCGACTGATCATTTCTATTTACGTGAAGGTTGTAGTTTTTATTCATTTTAATCGAAAGAAATGTGTTGGTGGGTTGTTCAGGCATGCTTGGATTGTGGGTTCTTTTACGTGGTAAATCATGGGATAAGCCAGGAGTTCATGGACGAGGTTTTCGCGGAAAGCAGGAAGTTCTTTGAGTTGCCATTGGCTGAGAAAATGAAGTTCTTAAGGAACGAGAAGAATAGGGGATATACCCCTGTTTTGGATGAGCTGCTAGATGCTGATAATCAAGTCCATGGTTCAAGTTCTTTGCTTTTCCTCTTCTTTTAGTATCTGTTTTTGCATAGAAAATAGGGTTTGGTGATTTTTTTAGTTTGTTTTGTTTTCTTTTGCGTGAGTGGTTAATAGGCGATTACAAGGAGGGGTATTATATTGGAGTTGAAGTCCCTGAAGGTGACTCTGATGCTGACAAGCCATTTTACGGTCCCAATATATGGCCCTCTGCTGGTATACACGTTACACACACTTCTTACAGTTAGAGGCCTTCACTTCAATTAGTTAATATATGGTTTTCACTTCTGGGTTACTGCCGTTTTGTAGATCTTTTGCCAGGTTGGAGGGAAACCATGCAACAGTTTCATCGAAAAGCACTGTAAGCTCTTGTCTTTCTAACTCTATTGTATTTGAGTTCACCACTTTAGGCTATGATGTTTTATGATATTTATTGGATTTCTTGCTAAAATAGTATTGGATCTTATGAAGGCTATTGTATCAATTGAACTTAGATCTATATATATATAAATGTATATATTTTCGCTTACATGCAGAGAAGTGGCTAGAGCAGTTGCTAGGATCATAGCACTTGCACTTGAACTGGAAGCTGATTTCTTTGATAAGCCTGCTATGCTCGGCCAATCAATTGCAATTATGCGGTTACTGCATTATGAAGGTTGAATTTTCAACTGAAGGTCGTAGACCTTCCTAGATACACTTGTGACTGTGGTCTAACCAATATTTCTGTCTGTTTAGGCCGGATTTCTGATCCATTAAATGGAATATATGGAGCTGGAGCGCATTCGGACTATGGCTTGATAACCCTCTTGGCCACTGATGACGTCTATGGTCTCCAAGTACGCACCAGGGCATGACTTTAGCTATGCCATTGGCTTTCTTTTCAACTTTTCCTTCATCATTAGTAAATGTATTTGTTATCATGTCCCTGCAGATCTGCAAGGATAAGGATGCCCAACCTCAAATATGGGAATATATTGCACCTGTGAAAGGGTGAGCCTGGACAGAACTGTAGTGGTTTTAGATACTTTATGGTTTAGGAATTGACTTATCCTTCCAGCTCTAGGTTTGCATGCTTAAGCGTTGCATTATATTCAATGATGCTAAAAATATGCAATTCTTTGGTTAGCATTACTTGCAAGTTAAAATAAGGGTTTATTATTAAAAAAAACCAAAATTTTCAATTTTTTTCAATTCTATCCCAAATTTCAAAAAATGACAATAAAATACTCAAAATTTTAATTTTCTTCAATTCTAGCTTGACGTTATCTGTTGTTTTCCCGATGCCCTCAACCCTTTGTTTCTGTTTATTCTTCAGACACTTCAAATTATAAGTTCTTCCTTTTCAGCTTGTTCTCCTGGCTCTTAATGTGAGGGCGTCGAGACTGCGTAATCTGAAAATCGAAGGGTGAGGGCGTCTATAGAACAAACTGAAAACGAAAGAAAAATTTGAAATCAAAGTGTAAGGTTGTCAGGGTTGTATAATATGATTTAGGTTATTTTTAAAGATTGATATCATTTTAATTATGTGATTAAACAACATCGTTTCATTAATCTTTATTTGTGTTGTTAATTTTGGCTGACGTGTATTATTAGTTAAGGTTTCTGAAACAAATAGTAAGCTACGTCAGCAAACTTAACGAAAATATTAACGTCGAGCTAAAATTAAAAAAATTTAACATTTGAGCATTTTATTGCTAATTTTTATAGTTTGGGCTAGAATTGAAAAAATTTAAAGTTTGGACATTTTATTGCTATCTTTTAAATTTTAAACTATAATTAAAAAATTGACAAAAGTTTGAGCTTTTTTTTTATAGTTAACCCATAGTTATTAGCCTCAAATGGATTATTTTTGTCAGACATCTTATATGTTCAATGTCTATTTATGAAATTGGACTAGGTGGGGATGAATTGTCAAAGTTAGTAGCAAGAACTTTGCAGTTTTAATGGCCAATTTTTTGTGGATTTTAGTGAATCAAACCTAGTAGTATTGAAGGATTCAAAGGAATAGAAGTACTTTGATTTACAGTGTACCAGGATAGCAGCAGCTGATCGTTAAACTCTAATCTAATGTCCTTAATTCGCTTCTTGTAATAAAGGAAGCAAATATATTTGATACTGTGAGCATGATAGATAGGTTTACTAGTTAAAAATGATGGATACTATCAGCTGACAATCTTAACATGTTGCTTGAGCCCTTTTGCTTTTAGCAGTGAATAAGTCTCTGAAAACTGTTGATTCTGCAACTACGCACTCAGTCAATAATATGAAATCACATTTCTATATATGTTTGCTAATTAGATGAAGTTCAGTATTTGACAAGAGTTACATTATTATTGTCTCTCTGGTTCATCTTTTGCAGAGCATTTGTAGTGAATCTTGGTGACATGTTGGAGCGTATGAGCAACTGTATATTCAAGTAACTTCCATTCTCAGTCATAAGACCTTCAAATATCATTTCCATTGTTCAACGCAATCAGTTTGCTTTATTAGCTATAAAGCTTCCTGTCTGTAAGCTTTCTTTGACATACACTAGAGGACTATGTTTTGGTGGTTTTGTTCTAAATCTTCATCAAGAAATGTATATCCTGTTTTGATGCTTTGCTTCCTTACATCGCCTTCCCAACTCAGCATGAGCCCAAATATTCACTTTGTTTCATTTCAAACAGGTCTACGCTGCACAGAGTTTTAGGTAATGGCCAAGATCGATATTCGGTAGGTTTCTTATTTCATTTTTCTTCTCAATCCCAAAGTATCACCACATTTTTCTCGACATAAATTTTTTCAGTTTACCTGGACTGATCCATGTGTTAGTAGCAATGAAACTAACACAAATGGCCAGCACAGGGTTTCTATTTCAACCTTTAACAAGTCATTCATGTAATAGATATTGAGCAAATAACCAAATTTGTTTGCATGGTAATATACTGATATGGTACCGTGCGATCAGTTTGAGACCTCTCCGTGCTATCGACCGCGTGATTCGGCTGCATTTGACAAAACTCCTCAACCTTTACCCTGTTGGATTATTTTGCTTGATTTGCTTCTTAACGAAAGCAATATTTACGTCTTACCAGCATTTGTCTTGTGGCAGATCGCATTTTTTGCTGAACCCAGTCATGATTGTCTTGTTGAATGCTTACCAACTTGCAAGTCAGAAGACAATTCCCCCAAGTATGTTGAAAAGTCCCAAGTTCATTTGTTTATCGTTAACTGCTATGGCAGTAATTTTAAGCAATACTTACCCTTGTTTGTTTTGTAGATTTCCACCAATCAAATATAGCACTTACTTGAGCCAGCGATATAAGGATACTCATACAGATTTGAATACATACAAAAGCTATCAAACGTTAGCTGCCAAAAAAAGCACCAGAGGCTAGCTATCACTATCATCCTCGTATCAGACTTCCCTGCCCTCTCTTGTTTCTAACAGATTAAGTTGGTGGATCTCCCACATGTATGAACATACGCACAACACGGAGGGATGACACCGGGATGACACCTTCGAAAATTCAACTTGACATTTCCTGATTAAACACTTCGTGGAAGCTCCAATCTAATACTTGAGTAGGTTATATGTACAATGTGCTCCATAATATTTGTATAATATAGACAAATATTCATACGATATATTATACACCATTCACGAACCATCCTATTGCAATTACATTCCCCGGAGGGCAGATAGTGAGCAGATTGCGGGCCTCTCACCCCTCGACTTGAGGTAAAGTTGACAAAGGGCTGAACCTGCAACTTTCCAGGCAAAACCACATCTTCCGGGTTGCTGTGTTTGAACAGCATAATCGTAGGCAACATGATATATGGCGAGGGCCTCGTCATAGATGTCTTTCTTAGTCCTGTTGCTCAAACTGATGTCCGATGCTTCATATAGCTTCTGGACCGACATTATTGAGATGGGCAAGAAGATAATAGTTAGTGTTATGGGGAGTTACCAAATTTGAGGTTGACTATGGAGAGTAGAGAAATATAGCCAAAGAACGAACCTCGATATATTTTTGGTTGATATCATCTGCAGCTGCACTCTTTATCTCTTTATTATTGAGCTCACAGGCGGCACTCATCTCTTGCCTATACTGTTCGTACAAGGAATTCCATTTCGCACGGCTTGAATTGGAAACTTCTTGATCAAATAGAGGAAGTTTCCACACTTCTGACAAATTAAAAACAGATGACCATAAAGGCCTGATTATAATGGAAAGGCATTACATCTAAAGACAATCAAATCGTCCAACGAAGTTTAAAGTATCACTTAGTGAGTGTGATTCTTCTTACCAATCATCTTGGAATCGGCGTCATCTTCATATAATTTGACCTCATCATAAATTTCCCCCAAAACAGAAGTAGACTTGTAAGATCTGTCTCCCCTTTCCATATGGTGTGGAAATAATTCAGCCTTCAATTCTTCAGGAATTTCAACCTGTGATTTCTTAAATATAAGGCAATAAAAAGTAGATACAAAAGAAAAGAAGCCACTCCAAAGGCCAATGCAAATGCAGTTTCTTTAGCTGTCCATATATACCAAAAGGAACAAGTAACTCCTCTGTGTGAAACAAACAACCAATATCTTCCAAATAGTCTGCTTTGCATTTAATTTGGGCATCTTACGTACGAAACTATATGAAGGTATTTATAGTTAGAATACTGCACTGCTGTTAAAAAGTCTATGCAAAAATTCTTAACAGTTGAGGCCTGGAGGTTTTCATTTAACACAAAAAGCACTAATGAAATGTTGCAGAATTAAGGCTACAATTTAATTAAAAAATGTACAAAATAGCACCAAGTATGATCAAGTAGGCAATTATAATTATGTTGTTAAAAGGAATATTGCCCAATATAAATTCCATTACATGAAAACTTTCGTGAACAACCAAATAAAGGAAGGTCAAAGCAATATATCTTTGATTACATTCAGTTCAATATTTGAGTAACTTGTACCAAAGATAATCTAAACCTAACCCTGTTAGTCTTATCCAACTATCCAACAAAGCCATAAATCATTAGAACTAAAATGATGTGCAACACATATGCAGATTGATAAATAAATACTACAATGTCTTTCTTTAGGTGCATAAGATATCACAAATATTACATCCCCAAGGGCAATGGAAGTCCCTAGCTTGGATGTCGAAGTGAAACATGAGATATGCAACCACTGAAACAAATTCAGCAAAACCAATATAACTCAAGAATGCATGTTCTGATTGTTTACAACCTAGTTTCCTCGTAGTCAAGACATTTAATGCATATTTATTGGGGATTTGCAACCAGCTTCTCATATTTTAACATTCTGGTTCAATTTTTAAAGGCATCTGTTAAGAGTCAACATCAGATCAGCAATAAGAGCAGGAATTTCCGACGCTGGGAAAGAAACGTTCCAGGTAAGTTAGACTTCAGGATAAATCCTAGGGGCACATATTAGGATTATAGTTAGTAGTAATCTCACAGGAGATTCAATCTGCAACTAACAGCACTCATGATTAATGACAAAGTAAATAGACAAGGAGAAACTCTTTATCTGCAGATGAAAGCAGAAAAGAGTTGCAGAAGTAACCTTTTCTCCACTTTTAGGCGCATCCAGAGCATCATAATACAAGTCAATCAACCGGCACATATTCATCCTCAAAACATTCTTCTCAGCAGCATCAAGTTCCCCCAGTGTCAAATATCGGTCCATCATTGCTAGCCAGCTGTCAGCTGCCAGGCCCACAGTGTAACTAGGAGCAGAATGCAAAACATGGTTAGAAGAAATCTGTGACCAGAAAGCTAAACTACTCAGAAAGAATACAAAATTACATATGTTGCAATATGTTAGAGTGATCTAACTTGATTTAGTGTCATTATGTTATATTTCCTACATAGAAATATTACCTAGGCATATTAATTCAGGTACTTATTTTGATATATGACTACTAGGCTGTATTGCTTGCTATTATAAGTTGAGCCCGCCAAGAGATTCACTTTTCCGATAAAGCAACAAGATTTTAAGAAATTCCACAAAACATCACCAGAAGCAACATGTCATGTATGTAATGAAATTCGTACCTCGGGAAAAACCTAGTTACCAAAAATCGTCTGAAAAGTTCCTCCTCCAATCTCTCATCAGATAATTCATTAGGCCTTTTGGTGGGGACATTACGTATTGGAGAAGAAGAAGTCCAAGGTTCACTCTGTTTAAAAGTCTCCAGTAACTGAAGACATGTCAAAACTAGATGCTTTACCTTTGAACTTACTGTGAGATAAGAACCAAAAAAGAAAAATCCCCTGTTTTGTGCACAAATTCAAATTCTGGTACGAAAGTATCAATAAACAAATCGATCAATTCAAGTGCCCATACATCCTGAAAGAAATGCTAATTGTGCAAGAAAAAAATGGATAAAACAAGCCCCACAACGACAAACATTTTATGGTCTTAAAGAATAATCGTACAATCCACGTTTTATAGGATTCATTTTTGCTGCAATGCATACACTTATACGGTTCTCAATGTTTGAACATGATGCAGGTAGTTAAGACAAAGCATTGCAGATAATTTTAATTGGGAAAATTGCCCGAAATGTAGAAGAATTTAACCTGCGTTTGCTTCCACACAGGTAAAGACAACCACTGCTTTCAGTCAAATTAGCAATGATGATAAAAAAATATACGAACAATCAATAAACCATAAACACTTTAATCATGCATATTTCACATCTACATTCAAGACAATTATTTTAATTGTACATAACATAAAATTGTCAATTGGAAGATACTGGACACAATAATAATGTCAATTGGAAGATACTGGACACAATAATAATCATCGCACAGATGATGTGAAATGCATATCACATACATAAGCAAGAATATTCAGAGCAAGACAAAAATATAATTGCTTATCACTTACAAAAGCTAGAATATTCAGAGCAAGAAACAAAAAGCTAACTGCATATCACATATGAAAGCGGTAATATTCAGAAGCATAAAATAAAAGGTACATAAATTGTTACCTGAGGATTTCTTGACACGAAGTACATATCACCATCATAGTCACCTCCGGCAAGTTCATCTGCCAAAGACCTTGGTCCTTTGCGTGGGAAGAATATAGCATATTTAGCATTTCCAACATAGTCTTCTAAACCTTTCACGTAAGTGGCCTTCATAATATGCACATCTCCGAAATGTAAGCCAGGATTCCGATAGACTAATACCTTCCCAGACACCTGGCCATTATCTCTATACATTTCACCAGAAGACAAGATTATAAATATGTAGTTAAAAAGAAAAAGGAAAAAAAAACCCGATGAATGATCAAGACTCAGTGGCATCCTTGTAATTAAAGAAATCATTCTCAACGCACATATCAAGGATACACCCAAAAAGCTAGCATTTAGCAATTGCTTCAACAGAAACCTTATAAACCAAAGTAAAGCCACTCCCTATTGGGAATATGTCATGAAACTAGTCTCAAGGCCAGGGTTTACATGCTTGTCAAAATTGAGAAGAAAAATCATGAAGAAACGAGGTCATTTTAACCTTTAGAACAGTTCACATAAAGCATGTTTGAAAATTTTCTGGAATTTTAATACAGTTTCACAAATAATTTCCAGAGTATTATAAAATTTGCTCATCACAGCCATACTAACCGCTTGTCTCGTACTGGCAAACTTGCAAGGATAAAGATTTATCTGAACAAATTTGGAAAACATTGTTAGTGAGTGTGTGCCTGTGTGCCAAGTATAAACATACAGGATTATGCAAACTTCATCACTCTCTAAGTCTCCCGTGGGATCCACTGTCCCCATTAAATAAAACGACTCAGGCACATGAATTTTTCCATCTTTGAGCCTCCTTTTTTCTTCTCTTACTAAAGTTGAAAGTCGATATTGCAAATATGGTTCTTCAAGGGGAATCCCACATCCAATCATCTGTACCACATCGTAATCTCCCATCTCGCCAAAGTTGAGGGCAACTGTATAAAATTAAATGGTTATGAGAAAGGGCAAATATATAAGGTGAAAATATGGGGAAGGGAACATGAAAAAGGAATGGATACCCAATGACTAACAATTAGTTCAGACATTCCAAGTTCATTTTATAAAAAATTTTCATCAATAGCAAATATACAGATTAACAAAGTAGAATTGTAAATCATAAGCCATTGCTTATGGTATTATGAATTGAACTCTCAAAAGAAAGCTTAGCTAAATTATATTTATTTATATCATCTGCGAGAACTTCGAAACAAAGAAACTACCTCGATAAGCTGCACCCACATTTGATGAAAAACTCTGTGCATCTTCTAAAGCATTCCTCAATAAGCCCATAAAAAAATCTTTTGGCACCCCACCATTACTAAGAAGTGCAATTAGATTCTTCGAAAGATAAACTTTCCTTGGCCGATTGCTGTAAATTTAGAGTTAAACAGATTAAGGAAACTATCCTTCTGTGATATAAACCTTACAATGGGAAGAACATCTGGTTTCTCAGAAATTGGATTTTAGACAAGCGAAGTTCACCAACTTCAAGAGAAAATATCTAGCGCTCCAGATATGGACTAATCTCTTACAAATCTACTTATATAACTATCACCATTAAGTTTTTGTTTAATTATACTTCTTTCAAACCAGCTATGAACCAAAAGTTGCAACGTGTTTTCAAAATAGAGAAAATAAAAGTTAGTGATTTGGTGTGCTCTACTCCAAATTTTGTTTTAGGTCTTCTGTGGAGAACTTATAATGTATAATTAGTAACTTCAATTAGTAGCAGTAACTACCTTGTTCCCACTATCTCCAATGAATTCATGGATGGTATTCTCAATAATGGATCAGCATCCACTTTAATCATTGAACGTCGAACACAAATCGTTCCAGAAGGCAGCTACATACAGCAGAATAACAATTTTAACTTACAATTCATATTAAGAGACATGCAGTTACTCAAAATATGAAAAAGAAGCAAATAGCAAAAAGAACCCAGGTGGCTACAGTATCACGAGGATTTTTATGATAGGCTGCATTCGCTACATAGTGAATGACAGTATAAACACAGAAAATGGAGGTAAGAAATAATTCAGCTGTATACTATGCCATTTACTAATCACAAGCTAGTCCCAAAATTGATAAGACGTGGGAATTGGTGTCATTGGAACTTCCAAATTTTTATTCTGTATTTCTTTCAATGCGAACAAAAACAATTTTAACCCCTAAAGCTCTATGAAAAATTCAAAAACAGTATAAGAAACAATACACAACAATCATTAAGAATGCAAGTTCTATTAACCTGTGCGAAAACACTAAGATAGTATCTGGAAATTTAACTGAAAAAAACAACTAAAAAGTTTGAGATATTGCGTTATCCATCCTCACAAGACATTAAGCAAAAATACCTTTTTATTGAGGAGAACAGTCCCCTTGACAGCACTGCCATTATTAAATAGACGGAACTGGATCAGCAAAGGCTTGAAGAAGAAAAAAGAACAACCTTGTAGTTAGTTTATCCTTCAAAGTAGAACATTATTTTTCAACAGCAACACAGAAGTCAAAACAGCTTCATGTACTTACAGGGTCCCCTACTTCTAATACTTTGTCCTTGAGTATGGTACCTTTGTGATTGCTCTGAATATAAGAAAGAAAACCAATCTTGAATGAGCCACTGACAGAAAAAAATCAAACTGGAGAATAAAATACTTCAGCCATATGCATTCCTATCAGAAGCACAAATGGCTCCAAAAATCAGAGACTGATATGGTAGCTTGACGTTTTAAATCTGAGAAAACATGATAAAGTAAGTTAGCATCAGAATATCCATATAACATTTTCCCTAAGTCATTTATTACATTGTAAGACTTAGCACCACATGCTATTGCAGGACTCAAGTAATCTCTTGACAGTGTAATACAAACAGTATGAGCTATATAGATAATTGCAGGGAGATTAAAGGAAATTTTCACTCAAATCCATAAACATGTCAAAATAGCATCACATATAAATTAAACCTCAAACAACACGAACATCAAAACTGAACGTCAAAAGACAATCACAAAAATAGAAAAGAAACAATAATAGATTTAAAAGCAATAGCAGGCAAATTAATCAGTTGCTAATAAAAGCCAAAAATAACAAAACCTCAGCACTGATATCCGTTCCCTTATACACATTCTTTCTGCACTTTAGAGCCAAATCTTCTGATATGTAGCCAGTTCCATCAGTATGAATACAAAGTTTGCCGTCCTTGGAAAAGACAAAGTTACGGTCCCTGTCCTACAATGGGAGCAACAAGTTCAAGAAGAGGTCATCTGCAGTTTGAAAAAAAAAAGACAAAGCTGCAATTTGAAAAAAAAAAAAGAACTAAAAACAACTAGCAGAGGTCATCTGCAGAATGATAAGTTTGTAATTTCATAATTGAAACCATACCCTGCATGGCACATCATCAATTGTCTTAATGGTAACACTTGAGAGGTCAATTTCCACGTTTCTAGTATTTGACAAAATTAGTTGAAACCTGCACGCCAAACAGATATTAATTTTTTCTGTGTTAGTTTAAAAACATGGCTTCCAGCCGCGTAGATCCTATGCATGACTGACCTGGCCATGTACTTCGACAAATTAGGCAAGGTGTCCAAGTGCATGAACATAGATCTTGCTTCACGAATCGTCTTCCCACTCAAAACATAGCTTTCATTATCTTCATCAGCATAAGACTCTGTCCGGACAAAGTAACACTTCACAGGTGATGTAGTTGGGTCCTTTTTCTTCTCTTCTTTGCCTCCATCTTTATACACTAAAGAATAACCAATGTGTGCAAAAACAACGCAATTAGTTCAGGATTCTCAATTTTCTTTACCATCAAAACATTAACGACTGCTACTAAGAAGTTCAAACCATCGTCGGTCTAGATAGAACAACTCATCAGATATGCGTAGTGTTAACCAGTCCCTCTCCCTCTCTCTTTCAATTTAAATGTTATTGGTGAGAAAAGAAAAGGGAGAACAACCAACATAGGGATCCTAGCTCCAACATGGACTACAACCAAAATGCATTGTGAACTACAAAAACTCGATTGCTCAATGTAACAAGCTGGAAGCAGTGAGAAAACTAAATATCCCAACTTAAACATTACATTTGAAAGAAGCAATCACACTCACCAAAAAAGTGGTAACAACGAAGACCAAGAATGATCCCTGCTTTGGAAAGCTTCTCGTATGGGGCAAAATCAGGAGAAGACCTTGTCACTTTTTCAAACTTGACCATCAAGACATTGTCATCTCCTAATGCCCGTTGTAGGAAATTATTCTTTGTACTAGGGAAAGGACCCTGAAATAGCATGACTTATAATCGTGTCAATTGATCCAAGGCTCTTCATTCAAGAAAATACAACAAATTCTCTATAAACAGAAAACATAGGATGTGTTGAATTGCTAATGCAAGATTAAAATCTTACAAAAGTTAAGGAAGCTTCCAATATATAAGCAATGTTTGTTGCTAGCATGTGTACAAGTTAATTGGTGGAATGAGTTTCAAACAATACAAAATGAATACATCTTAATCATGCCCTGTATATGGCTACAAAAATTCATGTGTGACTACAATACACACCTTGAACTTATAACTTCCATCAGGGTAGACGTGGCAATTATAACTATATGTTTTCGAACTGTCTGAACCGAGGTACTGAAAAATACAAGAAAATAAACATTAACGGTTTCAAAAATCAAAATTGAAAGGCATAATAAACTAACATCTCTAAATTCACTCATCACTATCAAGTCCAACAGTTATGTTTCACCTTACAATCATGGAAAGGTACGTAGATTCTAATAACAGGTCGGCCAATTAGTAGTACTATTTCTGCACTTATTTGTTTATAGTAACTACAACATATTGTCTGCATAATGCTACTAGTTAAGAAAAAACTTTAAAAGAACGTCCAATAAGCATTGCACTGAGATGAGGTGACACACATAGAATCAGCCCAAACCGCACAAAATAACTGTATAACTAAAACTAGAATTGGGCATAATGCTTATGAACTGGAAAGCATGCAGAACATTTGAGAACGGGTATAAAGATAGCATTCAACGAAATGAAATAAGCTAAGAGCATTCAACGAGTCTATCCTAATAACAAGAAGTATAATAAAACAAACCAGCAGAAAATCACGTTACACAACCTTCAAACGATCGTTTTCCTTAATGTAACCACACTTACACCCCACGGCTTCCCATACTTGAGTCTCAAAAGAGTGCATCGGTAAATCTTTCAAGGATCTTATATTTTCTGGAGACAAAAAATCCTCCAGCTTTAATCTGGAACGATTTCAGAAAAAGACAAAAAGTGACATATCCAACCACCAATATCATGACTAGCTCAAGCAACAGAGAGCTGCTTATTTACATACTTACCCTCCAAGATAGCTTAATATAAGAAACGCCTTTCTAAATTCAAGCTCCCATAAGGCTTGCAATTGCGGACTAACAATAACTGCTCTTCTTGAAGTGGCTGAACTAGAACTAGAATCAGAATCAGAACTAGAACTAGAACTGCAACTTTTCTGGCCTGAACTAGAAAGAGAACTAGAGCTAGAACTGCAACTCTTGTTGCCTATCGCGATCGAAGTTTGAACAGGTGTTTCAGCTTCTGTATCAAATCCAGAAACAAAAAAGAAAAAAATTAGTAAAAGCTAAAAGACAAGAAGACTGTGTGTTAGTCAACAAGCAAATGAAAGTAAAAATAGGGATTAAGTAAAACCATGAGAAAGCTTAAAGGGGACCGCAGATTTGAGAACGCGATTCTGGCTGGGAGAAGAGCGTTGAGGACTACCGGAACTAGGAGAGCCATTTTTGAGCTCTAGGTCTACCATGTATTTAACGTAACCGTCGAAGGTTTGAATGCGAGAACGGGAGATTTTTTGGAGAATAGCAACCGCAGCTTCTTCGGTAAGAGACGCCAGCTTCTGCCTGGCATCGACTCCGAGTTGCGGTTTGCGCTGGTCGTCGCAGATTCTTTCAATCAACTCATCCACCTTCAGAGGCAGCACCACTTGCAGTTGCGGGCTACAATCTCCCATCTGCTTTTCGGTTTTTTTTTTGCGTTTGAATCGGAGCAAGAGAGTCTTGGTCGTAGTATTGGGTTTTGATTGTTGGTTTTCCCGCTCTTTTAAAGTGTGTACTTACGTGGCAATTCGTCTCGTCAGTCTGTACGTTGAGATCTTTTTTCGGATACGATACGGATGAAATTGAATAGAATAATGAAAATAAAAAATGTAATCAAAGTCAGTCATTGTCAAATGTCAGTGAAAAGCAAACTGAAAATTAGGATGAAAAGAAAATGCGGATGGAAAGAGGGAACTTTATG
>JAOQMR010000008.1:3428730-3443467 GCA_027563865.1 Erythroxylum pelleterianum
GTTGCCAAACAGTCTACTGTATGAAGCACTTTTAAAAAAGCTGTTTTTTAATTGACAGCCAAACAGTCAACTGGCTTTTAAAAAAAGCTCTTCTCAGAAAAGCTCTATTGACAAAAGCTCTAGTGACAAAAGCTCTACTGACAAAAGCTCAACCAAACGGACCCTAAATCAGCTGATATAATCAGCTATTAACTAACAGCTTAGATAAAATTAACTAACAGCTAATACAATATGTGATTGTCAAAAAGAGCCTTTATCTCTTCACTTCTCCCGTGTTTCAACAAGTCATAGGATTCACAAGTCCTCAACCAGTTATATTGTTGCTTTGAAATCGTTTACAACTCGCGCCCCCCTAATTCATTAAGCCTTAAATATTGCACACGAAAAACGACCCATATTAGGCAAATAATTCGTAACCATCAATCAGTTCGTATTGGTAAAACCGGCGTATAGGACTTTGAAACTGAAACAAATATTCCTCCTATTTACACATTTGTTCAGGCTCACAAGACCAGACCAAGTCATCGGAACCTGGGAGCCGTTCCAGAATGAAACCCGTGTAGGCTTAGCCCATCACAAATTAAAGAATAATTAACATTTATGATGCAGTTTATCTGAACCACAATATTGAACATGCTGTTCCAGGGAAAGTGGTTCGCGGCAAACCTGCAGCCCTTTGATAACTTGTATGTGATTATGTAGAGGGCTGCAATGTGGGTGACGAAGTGTTTCTTCCTGTAGTTTCATGTAGTCTTGATATATTCACAAGCCATTTCTCCCTTAGAATATAACAGAACTCAATTGTTATCAGTCATGGTAAGGTAGAAGCAGCAAGGCCCATAGATTCTGCAACTTCTCTGGCAGAAAGATTGTCTGCTTGTTCCTACATATTTCAAAAACAAAGTTTCGATAAAGAATAATAGACAGACCAATATCAAGAATCACTGTTTATAAGAACATGGAACAGTTGTGTCAGGAGACACTGTCACAGACAAACTCACACACAAGTGAATGTACGAGTATGTATTTACATACCTGAAGGCGATGCAACAAATACATCAAGAAAAGATGAACAAAAATCTGCAAATGATATCTTGGAATCAACACATTACTAAAATGCCTTTTCACTTCTCACAAATGACAAATCAACATATAAAACAAGAACTCCTTTACCAGATAGAAAAGTACGATAAGTCGAGCTGTAGGATAACGCCATAAGAATCTCGTGGCTCTAGCTGCCCCTGAATCTAATAGTTTTGCTGCCTTTTGCAACTGCACAGCCAGTGTCGAGACACGGTGTCAAACCAGATAAGAGGGCAACTAGTTCTTTTTATGTGCAAACACATACCTGTATGCTTGCAGATTCCATACGACGATGATACAAGGGCAGAGGCCTGAAATTATTGCCAAATAAGAAAAGAGCAAGGGATATACTGAAAATAGCATTAAAAAATATAGTACAAACTGTAACAACATTAAAAGCAGCTATACATAAAGGGCTTTATTCATAGAAGAGATGGTTCAGATTTTGTTTCTGATGCTCATTGAATGAGTTGACTCTGAAAATTACTTCTTAAGATGGATCGCAAAATGAGGACCTACTTCAAATCTGGAACGAAGCAGGATTACAGAATGCAAATTCATCCGCCAAAGTATGAGAGACCTTTTTACTAGTGTACCAAGCCTATGTTTCATCATTTTCTTAGGTCTACTGAACCACTAGGTTTTTCAACTGCAGATCATTTCCTAGATAATTCTTACACAACAAAACCCCCAGGTTCCTCAACTGTTTTGCTGTCATCACATCAATTTCTTCATGCAATTACGCCCACCATTTATAGCTACCAACATACCTGCAATATAAGCTCTCAAGTTTCTCTTCTCACTAGCCCCAAACAGTTAATGCCTAGCTTCATTGAAGTAGATACTAGATATCATTCTTTTTTGTACCAAAAGCTATTTCCTTAACAACTTGGTCAACAAAAAGCAATTATAACAATGTGAAAAAGCTGAGGTCAAGTGGAGCTAAGACAATACGAAGGGAAAATTCACATGCCTAGGTTGAAAATTTCTTCCTTTCAGCTGAGTTTTTCCCGAGGATCTTCATTTGAGCTTAATCTCTTCTCCATACTATAAAATACTACACCCATGAGAGGGTTTAACATTGCATGACAAATAATTAATTTAATATATGCATTTGCCATCATTTGGCATCATGAAGAAACCAACATTATATGTATGAGTAACACACCCCACATAAAGCTGAATTATCCTTCAGTTTCAAAATTAAGACTCTCCATGCTGTTCGTCAAAGAGCTCCTTTGCTCAATGTCTATGATGTAACAAAGTTATTACGATTCCTTAAGCACAAAATTTAGTAACGTCAATCCACTAACTAGATGGCAACCTATGTCCATTAGTTAAATCCATTGCCCCTCATCTCATAAAATGACAACAGGTCTACCTGGAGAAGCTCAATTAATATTTCAATATTCAAACTGAAGTATGGATCTACTCCATGAAACATAAGATTAGTCAGAGGAACCATAAGGAGTGCCTGTTATATCACAATCAAAGAACTTACTCCAGTGCCTTCATTTCAGTATCTTCATTCCAAGTTGAGGATGGACGGCGCGAAACCCTACTTCTTTCCACCTCAACCTATTTGATAGAAATAACACATTACCATCTCAATCTAAATCAACAGAAGAACGAGATCAACATATATTGGTGATATTATTCAACCAACAACATATGGTCATATGGTAGACCTGTGCCTCTTGAATACGCTTTAGTTCTTTTTCCAACTGGAACTCTGCAGCAGCTTTTTCACTAGCCATGGTTTCCAACTGTGTTTGTTTGTAGTACTGCATCATAGATAGTAGTTAGAGGCACAAATCCCTACCAAGAATAATGTTTTCAGAACTGCAAGAATAATTTACTTGTCCTACCAATAGATCAGTTAGCTCTCGGTAGCGCTTTTCAAGTTCCATATGTTCCTGTCAAAGGTACACAGTAAAACCATGACATCAGGAACTTTGGAAAACCAAAGAAGGATAACATAGAGTGAAAATATAGTTTCAGGTAGCAATTACACCAGAGACATTCTATATATACAACATAGAGAGCAATAATATAAAAGCAATTAATGCAAGCTATGAAACGTGACAGTGAGTTTATGACTGATAGTTGGTCAACACATGATCACATTACCTGACGTGAATAGTGCTCAGCATCCCTCTTCATAGCAGCCATTTCAACTCTCATTTTCTGCAATTCAACCTGCATCAAACTAACAGAGAACTCAATACAACAAGGACAAAACAACTGGCCCATCTATTCTTTATGCTAACTATTAAGAATATTACAATACAGGCTTGTCCAGTTGTCCTTTAGCATCAGCATACAATCAAGTACATAGCTTGAAATGAATATAACACCACATGCCTCTACAGAAGACAGCTTGCTTTCAGCATCTCTCTGACCCTGACGGGCACGTTCCACTTCTTCCTGCCATGCTTGCATCTGAAAAATTTAAAAAGTCTCATGTAATTATAACAATAATGCAACAGATGATTATGCAGCATGGTTCAACTCCTAGAGGTGCCCCAGAAATGAAGGCAGTGAAGAAGTTACGAATCCAATGATGAGACATTCTAAACACTGGTTATACTGCTTCCCAAGTCTGAAAAGAGGGAAGAAAAGACATACAAGAAGTTTTATTATGAATGAAAACAGAAACAACTAAAATCAGTTAATACCCCCGGTCAAAACATCATCTGCATGTAAGTTCCCAATGCCAACAAGACAAAAGTTTGCAATGAAATGCTGGCCTAACACTATTAGTTCATGCTAAAGGCCACAGCAATAACTGGAAACCCTCCATAGAAATATTCAGAAGAACTTTTACCATTAATAAGTAGTACTTATGTATCTACATTCTATCTGAACCCAGAATGTGGAGAATTAACTAACATTAAAGGAAACAAACAATGAGCCTTATTCAAGACTACACATAACAGTGCAAATAGGAAAATTTGCACAATCAAAAAATTATTTTGTCGGATTAACTCTGATATTCTGATGTCTAGATTATAAACACCATCCACAGGGAAGAAAAAAAACACCTGAGATATCTCCAAGGATTAACTATAAATATCCCTTAAAATTTTGTTGAACTTCAAGTAGACTTACTAAGCTTCAAATTATATTTCTAAGGAATAACTATATGAATATCCCTTAAGATTTTGTTGCACTTCAAGTAGACTTACTAAGCTTCAAATTCGTATTTACATGTATAATCATTCATGAAATTGCAATATCACCCATCACCCTGATGGATAAAGATAATACCGTAAAGTTTTTATGCATTAAAAGAATAATTCATTACTGCTCATAGATCAGATGGTCTTAGTAATCCCCTCCCCAAGTAGAAGGCTCAATTTATAGTCCCATGTAAACCAAAATTTTTTAAAAAATCAATACAATAAGAGCATGATCTACTATTGGATTTCACATCCACCCCCCAGATCATTTAACAGATTTATCTGATTTCTTTTAAGGGATTAAATTGAGAAAATAAAACATGCATATAGACCACATAATTCCACATAACAAATGGTTATATATCCTAATGCATGTTTAATTGAAAAGGTTTATGCACTGATAGTGTTATCAGAAATTCGGGGAACAAAGAATATCAGCTTTCTACTTGGAGAGGTCACTTGTATTACAGTATTTCATTCAATTAAGTTGACCCACAAAAGAAGTTTCATATTTGCAAATCAGAATCCAAATGAATGATTGGAAAACAATTCTTCAGCATAATGTTAAGTTCTACAATAATGTAATTAATTATGTAAATCGTCAATCCATATAGTGTGTTGCATATCTAAAATATCTTGATAGGAAATCCTGATAATGTCGTTGAACCATCTATTTCAAAGAGTACAATCTAGATCCTTACAATGGTGTACCTGAATCACTTGATTTGCCTCTTCTGAAGACTTCTTTTGTCCCCAGCGAGCACGAGCTTCCATGTCTTGTAATTCTTGATTTAATGATGAACACTCAACCTGATGATTTATCGCAATAAGTTTGGGCAACATATTAGCTGAAACCCAAGACTTTTCAGAAAAATGTAGGGACAATTATGTTTGTCTTTTACTTTGTACCTCAAGAAGGGCAACCTTCTGCTCAAGTTCTTGTGCTTTGGCTGTCCTCTCATCTGCAATCCTCTGAAGAGAGAGCCAAATAGCAGCATTCAATGAAAGGGAAATATGGAGTTTGAGATGAAAGTTTTGGTATGCACTGAGTCTGTTAACATCAGATTAAGCTTGAACTCCAGCTAACACATTATTTTCTGCTAAAACATACAACTTACAACTGTGTTACTACAGATAATTCAAAGGCAGATGGCAGCTGGAGAAGGTTGAAATTTGACTAGTCTAGCATCTTCTAAAGGTGAAAAGCTGGTAGCTAGTAAATGATTGTTACCATTATTAACTAATTGAAAGCTCAGTGAAGGGCAATATATCATTTAGCAGCAAAAACACATGGCATGTTTATACTTACCTGGGTCCTGGCCAGAGCTGTAGAGGCCTCAGCAGCTCTATGCTCCAGAGCCACTTCCCTTTCCATGGCTGCCTATTTCAGAAGCAAAGATATTATAATGCAAGTCAATTGGACTTAATTAATAGCTTAAGCATGAAGATATCAAGGCACAGACCATTTTGGTAGCATTATGAGCCAAATGTTCTTCTTCCGCCCTCCGCTCAGCAGAAGCTAACTCCTCTCGTAGAGCCTGATAAATACTAAATGATAAATCAGATTCCCAAAATAATATGCAAATCAAAACAAAAGAATCTAAAAGAAATGTTAGAAATGAGGAAGACCAACTGCCGTACCTGCATCATTCTTGTCTCAGTTAGTTCCCTATTCCTCATGATAGACTCCATGTTTGCCTGAAAATAAGACAGTGCTGCCACATGAAAAGATGTACATGATTCTTCACAATTTATTTAAAATGTAATGAATTCAAGAGAAGAGGAAGAGAAGGTCAGAGACTTGGAATACATAAAAGAATGAGAAGGAATTTGTAAAACATAGGAAAATGATGAAGTATGGTTGCATGATATATTTTATATAATCTCTTTTATAATATATAAGAAGAGAGAGTGATACAGAGAAAATAATATTCTAAAAGCTGCGATCTAATTCTAGTAACAGATTACACAAAGTTGAAGAAAAGCTTGTTATTTTGTTTCATTAAAATGTCTGGCATTAAACAAAGCTCTTTGCCAAATTTCTGGCGCATTTCCATAACTATTTCAAATGTTGGGCAGTTTCAGACTGCATGGTACTTCTATACATGGAAGTGGAAATATCCCAAACCACTTATGAGGCATCATACTCTAAATGCAAAATAGGAGGCCCTGTAACAGCACACGGCATCTAGACATGGCTAAATGTTTCTACACAGTCAAAGCAACAAAATCAAATCTAGTTTGCTCATTCTGATAATAGTAAACACATTGTAGGCATCAAAGGATTTCAGCATCAACCCATATAACAGACTTGTAGAAACTTAATCTATATAACATCTTGTCCTTCGCATAAATGAAAAAAAAGCTTCTCATTGAAACTTATTTTTTGGCTGTCGCAGCTGATAATTTAGGTCTAAATAGAGATATCTCAAGAAAGGAGAGTAAAGAAGAGGCCTTGCATCGAGTTATAAAAGGAAAGCATGAGTAACCTGCAAGGAAGCCAAATTCCCTTCAGTTAAAGCAGCCTGTTTCTTAACTGCCTCCATTGAACTAACAAGTGCACCAATTTCTGCATTTTTGGCAGCCAAGGCCTCAGCCATATTCAACTCCACTCGTGTCACTTCACTCTTGGATATAGACAAATCTTGCTGTAGCTGCTTTATGTGAGCCTCGTATGATTTAGTGAGTTCTCTCTGTTAAGGCAGCGTCCAAAATGCTAAATACAACTCCAACAAGACTAGATGATATACATGTCAAGTAACACAGAATATAAATTCTTCATTCACCTCTGCGCTGAGAAGTTCCTCCAGTTGTGCATTTTCATACTTGTATTCTTGAACACGCGCTTGGAGTCCAGTACAAACCTGCATGTTGACATTTCAAAGGTCAACTGTGCTAGTGAGAAGAGCTATGTGGTTGACACGATTATCTATTTGATATGTTCTCCAGTCAAAAACCCTCCCGTAATAATGCTTACGCCGTGTAATAATGGCATACATCAGCACCATATGCCAAGTAACTTCCAGAATTTTTTTTTATGGAATTAACATTATGGAAGAAATCTGATCAATTTAAATATAATAGCAGCTCAATTAAGTGCTAAACAAAACAAATGCTAATATCTTTCAAGTTTATAAATAAGTATTAACAGACATGTTAACTGACACTTACCCGTGCTAACCGTGCCTCTTTCGACTGACCAGTGGAAACTGCAGTCTTCAACAGTCCTTGAGCCTAAAAACCAACTAAATGAATCATCAGTAAAAATTAATAAGGCAAACATGACAAGAACCTGAAAGCTCTATCAGTTGTAGTAAATATTTTTATAATACATAAGTAGCACTAGACACCAATATTAATAGTAGCACTGGACACATGAAGAATGTACCTCATCGAGCTGGTCCTGCAATTTTGAAGAAGTATCAACTTTATGCCCATGCTGCTTCTTTTGATCAACAAGAGGTTCAACGTTATGATCAACAGGAGGTTCAACGTTATGATCAACATCATTCAATTGAGTTCCAATCTTAACAGGAGATTCATTTTTCGCTATTTGAGATCTCTCTTGGTCAATCTTTGAAAGAACGTCAGCATTCTGTGATTTGATTTCTTTTGTAATATTATCTCCAACAAGATTCTCCAAGTCTTTGGCATGTTCTTGCAAGGAAACAAGATCTATAGGAACTTCAGACGCATTCTCATTGAGAAGCTCAACATTTGCAGTGGATGTAGCAGTAGCAGTAGCAGCATCAGTATCAGCTGTAGTGACAGATACTTCTAAATGTTCGGCGTCATTTTGATCTAACTGATTTTCTGAACTTCCAAATGAAGGAATGCTGGAGGAAGTTTTTCCAGTATTATGTTGTTGTTGAGTGCTTCTTTGGTCATCGGACTTGCTAGAAGGGATGCCATCATTTTCGACAGAAAGAACAGGCCCATCTTTGTCAGATGGCACATTAGACTTTGATGTTTGTGGACTACTTATCTCCTTTGCAGCATCAATATTTTGAGATTCATTTGTGGAAAGCTTCTTTTGAGCCTGAAAAGAAATCTAAGTGTAAGCTAAATCACCCAGCTGCTGCCCAAGACATAGAAGTATGTAGTTTGTATCAGTATAGTTAAGCATTACCCAAAGCTAAAGGTATGTGGGGAAGTACCTTTGGCCTGGACTTTTGTCTCTTAGGTTGAGATCCTTGACCATTAGATGCTTAAAATTCACAAAAAAAAAGGAGAGTTAACAATACACAATTAGTAGAGTAAATATGACTCTTTTTCCAAGGGTGTTGCATTAGGAAACAGCATAATCCATGTTTGGGTGACTTTGAGTGGATTGGTATTCTTTCTAGATAACAATTTAAGCTGTCTGGAACAATTTTATCAAGCCATCACTAGAAACTCAGCTGGATGTAAAGCCCAAATGTACTTGTGAATGGCAGTAGATCCTGTTTTATACATTCACAATATAAGTTATGCCACAGTGAGTTGCTTTCATTAGTTAATCTATCATTCTGACTGCAAATAAGAATACAAGGGCACAGGATGTCAGTAGGAAAATGTTTACTCGCCAAAATAAACTAAAGATCAAGCTTATAAAAACATAAAGCTGTGCATGCAGAAGAAAAGGCCATTCTCACATGATAAGATCACTTCAAATATCAAAACAAAAGAAAACATAAAGAAGAAAGAAACCATGAAATTCGAAATAAGAAGATAAATATGAGTCACCTGGTGGCTGAAGATCAGGATGATCTTCAGGCTTGTCACCAACGACCAGCTTTGCCCGTCGGTCTACAACTTCAAACAATCCTGTTATAAACAAGTAACGAATTATCAGCTTCTTAAAGTAAAGGATGAAATAAGAACCCTATGATAACCTTGTCAGTAACAGATACTGTGGAAAAACTTTAGTAAGAGTATAGGATTCTAGTGAAGAAAAATAAAATATAATATGCTTTTAAGTAAGAACACATGGCACAGAGGTCATTAAGTTTCTGAGATCGTTCAAAGAAGTTGCTTTGCACCTTATCCTTCCAAGCAAAACAAAAGAGTACAAGCTGCCCAACACACACTTAAATCCCACAAAAAAAAAAAAAGCAAAGAAGAGCCTAAACATGAGCACAGTCATTGTAACTCTACGGATCATGAGGCAAAGCGCTAAAATCAATTGGATAATCTCGTACTTTATCATCACAGAGCACTACGCAATGCCAATTTGGATTGACAACATAGGCAGTAAATTCCATTCCGTATTCAAACTAAGACAATGTCTCCAACTACTGTCCTCAATGCCATTAAGTTCATTTCAGCCAATGGATATCTAATGTATACAGTGTCAGGCTTCCTCACTCATATCTTCGATTGCAAACCAAAACAAGAAAATGGTATGCACCAGTTTAACTCAAAATTACACCAACAAATCACAAGATACTCATTCCTAATCCCAACATCCATACGTATTTGGTACAAGCCCAAAAATTATACTCATAAATCAAAATTAAAAAATTAGCATTGGAACAGAATTACGAGACAATAATAGATCAATAAACGCCCATCGAGACTAAGGAGACGAAATGTGAAAATCAGATCCATACCTTCAGCGGCTTTGAGCCACGAAGCCATTGAATAATATCTCCAATTAAAATAGACAAAAGACTTAAGCCCTAGATTAGGATCGTCCGCAAGCTCCCATGCATCAACGATGGACTGATCTTCGATTCAAAGCTAGGCTTGATCTCAGGCTTTTCCCGATGAAAATTAAAAGCAATGGAAAAAAATAATTTTGGTTTAGAGATCAATAGGATATGTTATTATTATCATAATTACTATCATGAATTGTATTACTACTTTCATTAACAGCCCATAAATTAATTCTGCGACTCAACTCTCAAAGCAAAATTCGTTAATGCGACTCTACGCTAAGGCGGACTACAGTGGACGTCTTGGTTGGCCCATCCAGTCAGCTGATCTCAAGCTTGTGGGTTGCTGTGGTCCATTAGATCCCAAGGCAAGCTTACATAAACTATGAGCCCACCATAAAGATCTCAACACAGAGCTCAGCAGTGTGAAGCATCAAACCTAACGGTCCAACCCAAGACGGTTGATTGGGTTGGTCACTATTCTGGCCTGCCCAGTACCCTAATGAACTTGAGCAAGAGCAAAGGAAAAAGAACATATTATTTGAATCGAACTTTAAAGAGTGTGGTCCTAAGTGAGATAACAATAGTTGTGATTCGTGAATGAAAAATTATGTTTGTACAAATTGTTTGGCTCCTTTTTTAAGTGACTCTTTGTTGACTTGTAGGGTTAGTACGTACAGCTTTAAGCAATTGATGTCGAAATGTAATAAACACGAACCAACCGCTATCCATAGCAGCCACACACCAAACCCGTATAGGCTCTTCTTTAAAGTCTCAAAGTTCTTGGGGATGAACTCATTAAAGTTTTCTCTCGGTACCAGCGAACTCAGCTAAAGAACGCGTATTTAGGGCGTTTGATTCCAATTTCGTTTTTTTTTTGTTGTCGTTTTTAGTTTCTGTTTTTTATTTTTGGTTTCTGTTTTTTTTTTTTAAAAACGAAAACCTGTTTGGTTGAGATTTCTAATATAAAAACTAAAAACAAAAACCTATTTGGTTGAGATTTGTAATAAAAAACTGAAAACAAAAATATGTTTGATTTTATTATCTTTTTTATTTTTTAATTATACTTTTATGTATAATAATTATAATATAATACATTATATTTTAAAATTAATTAATTATCATTATAAATAAAATTAAAGATATGTAAATAAAATATTATTAAAACAAAAAACGAAATCATCATACAGTCGCGTAGAAACTAGTTTTTGTAAACTATAAAAACCTGTTTTCAAAATACACGAAAACGCCTTTTTTACGTTTTCAAAAAAGTATTGCAGTTTTTTTTATTTTTAACAACAAAAAACGAAAACAATTTCAACCAAACTAATTTTTAGAGACTGTTTTATTTTTTATGAAAACAACAACAAAAAACTTAAAAATAAAACGGAACCAAACACCTCCTTAGTTTTTTACTTCTGCTACTCCATCTCCATAACTAAAAGCAATTCTTATTACTGACCTAATTTGACTCAATCTGATCTAATTTAAACTATTTTTTAAATAAAAACATAAAAATGATGATATTTTGCTTATAAATATCAGGGCTTGAGTTGGACCAAGTTTTGGCAGATATAACAACAGGCTCAGTTAATCGGGTTTAGTTCGTTGACTTCGGATGAGGCCGGGTTTGATTATCGCACCAATTCCTGTACATAACTGTTGAAGAGCTCTTCTACCAAATCTTAAATATGGACCATCTAATAATTTTAAATGATTGATTGTGATGTAATTTGGTTTTTCAGCTACCAAATTAATGACCCTAATCAATCAGCAATAGGGATGAAAGGACGCATATGCACATGATGTTACAGAAACCTCTTGAATCAATCTACCACACAAGTTTCGTTTCCCATTCAGTGAAGTAGTATGTAGTTATTTCAGAACTTGAGCCGTTAGATTAAGCAATCGTGTGGCAGAAATTTTACATAACAATATTTTCAAACCAATAAACGATTGATTCGATGAGAATATTGAAGATATTTCTTATTAAGTTCAAGTTTGTCCATTCCCCTCTTGATTGTCTACTCAATCAACATGACGTTTACTAATTTTTTTTCCATGCTATTAATTAATACTCTATTTAGTCAATTCTTCAATTCATTTGCCAATCCTGAAAATTATGCATAATATAAACACTTATGAAGTTGGATTCTTATTATTCAAGTACGGAAATTAAAAATTAATGAAAATAAAGGCAAAGTTTCCATAGCCAGTAGGGCCAATAATGTAAAGTGAATCACGAGTAAAGATTGAAAGCGAGCTGGAAGCCAGTGAAGGGCATCTTCATCTTCTTCTTCACTTACAATAGCAGTATTTTATATGGGAAATTTTGGTGCCACTCGTGCATGGCAGCAGGTGACCTCTCAACTACACGAGTAACACATAGCCATTTAAATCCATTACTACCCCTATCGTCGAAAGCAACGTAAAGGCTAAACTCTTTAAAAGCGCCTCATAAATCCAAACCTCCCACTCAACAACCTCGAAAGTTAATAATATATGTGCCGCACTATAATACAAAATTAAGTAAAGCTTGTACTGGTTTCCATGAAAGGACATGAAATTGATTGCCGGTAGCTTTCTTGTTGCTATACCAAATTCAATTCATCTTAGTTGTCTTTTTAGATACTGACTAAAACAATTGGAGTTAAGACATGGAAATAGAATAGGAAGTAAGCAAAACATTGTGACATAAAACGAGACAGAAATTGAATTGCATTCTTAAGAACCAAAACTCATGATTATTGTCGGGTAAACCTCAAGACGAGGTAAAAACATAGCGAGCACCTTCACATAATCATTATCTAACCAATCGAGAAACCCTACACCAAGCTACTTGCCACGCAGGGAAAAAAAAAAAAAAGTCACACGGTCGATGGACTGGTAACTGTGTGAGATCAGAGTTATTGACCATTTTGATTAAGATCCTGTGTGATAACGAATTTGACATGACAAAAGCTGAATAATCTCGATCGAACGACGTGTAGAGGTGGACCAACTTGTTTTGAGAATGCATGCAATTCTTGGATCGCTAGTAACAGCATATGCATCCTGAGTTTATAGCCAGAAATGGAAATTAAGATCATCGTAATTCATCTGCCCCACAGGTCATGGTAAGGTGATTCGAAGATGCAAGTGGACTTTTGCAACTTGAGGTCCTTATAGAACTTCTTGATGAACTCCTCGGCTGCTTTGTCCACTTTTCCATTATCATGATCGTCGTCCTTTAACGGGAAAGGTGAGTCTGTGATTCTGAGTTGTCTGACCATGGGACTTTTTCCGAATCCAGGAAGGATCATGGGAGACGCCTCCACAACCACCTCCTTGTTCAACATTTCCAGCATTTTCTGCACCGCCGCAACGGTGGTGACGTCTTCGTATTTGCAAGACTTGGAGAGTTGGTGAAGGTGGTGGTGGTGTTTGCGTTTGTGGTGAGTGTAAAGAGGGTAAAATGCCGGGCTGTTGCTGCAGCTGAACTCGTATTCTCTTGGTGAAATGAAGGAGACGGCGTCGTTGGAACGGCAACTGAAGGAGGAGGAGTGGTGGTTGTGGAACATGATGAGGTTGCCTATGGCTTTTCCGGCGAGCTTGTTGCCCCTTTTGACCAAGAAGTTGAGATCAACCATTAGTTTGCTCTTTGTTACGCCTTTTCTTATCATGAACATCACTACGCGAACTAGGTGCCATAGTTTCTTGGCCACCTCTTGACTACTTGCTTCCATCTCCATGTATAATATTGTGTATGCGAGTCTTTTTCTATTTTTCTCTTTTCCTGAGCTTTTTTATAATTTTCTCTTTTGTTTGAGAGAGAGGGAGAGATTAGATGGAAGAGAAGTTTTTGGTTTGTATGTGAGGGAGGGGGGCTAAGTATTTAAAGGGCAAGAAAATTACTATTATAATCAAAATTAAATAAAACTTAACTAACAGGGAAATGCAGGAACAGCAAAAAGCCATACTTTAGACCAACAATGAACTACTTAATCATATAAAGGACGTTGTGCTTCACGCGCCGCAATTAGCTAGGCAAATGGGGCAGTGACATTTCGGAAGGTCCCTTTTTAGCGTGATATTTTTGTACCATAGGCTCATATTGGCAATTCATTTGATGGAGATTACTAAAAGGTCCCTTGGGATAGGATGGAATTACTCGAGGTCCCTCCGTCTCAATGATTAATGATTATGTCCAAATTGGCATTTGCCGTGCTCTTCACTTCTGTTGGTAACGGGTAACAATCACGTCCATGTTTATACGGAGTTAGTTGGGAGCTTATTAATATATGGTTCTTGGACCCCATTTATGTTTTGTCTTTTGAGTTTCCTAAAGGGTCTCGATTGGTTTAGAGTACTTCAAATGGTTTAATTGCTTTATAATATAGTTTATTCACTTTTATGGAAGTAATTAATTATTAATTATTAAAAATCATATATATATATATATATTACGTGGTGTGCAAGATGATATTTAGAAAGAAGGGCAGTAAACAGTGGGCTCACAATTACCGGGATTGTAATGTTCTTGAGTCGGCAGAAACAAAGCTAATGGTCAATGACTACTTTCAGAAACTACTCTTACATGTTAATTGATATGTTCAGATTTTTTGTTCTTTCCATGTCATTAGACTAGGTGTCTTAGTCTTAGACCAATCCTAATAATTCAGGGAACATCATCAGGTGTATAAAGTTAGATAAAATACTGTATTACACAA
This sequence comes from Erythroxylum pelleterianum, assembly GCA_027563865.1. NCBI lineage: Eukaryota > Viridiplantae > Streptophyta > Magnoliopsida > Malpighiales > Erythroxylaceae > Erythroxylum > Erythroxylum pelleterianum. The sequence continues at coordinate 3,443,341 of JAOQMR010000008.1, forward strand.
AAACAATTTATATTTGTACCAAGACAAAGTTCTTTTATTTGTAATAGTAATTGCCGACTCGGCGTGTTCTCCACGTTCGTCACGTAGCTCTGGTGGATGTTTGCCCGCTCTGTCATAGTGATTCTGA
>JAOQMR010000008.1:3464873-3477925 GCA_027563865.1 Erythroxylum pelleterianum
ATTAATATTAATTAATTATTATTATCATTAAATTCCTTATTATTATTAATTTTCTTGTTAATATCATTAAATTCTTTACTATTATTAATTTTCTCGTTACTATTATTAAATTCCTTATTCTTAATAATTTTTTTATTATTAATTTTTTACTTACTATTATTCTTATTAAAATTAATTTTATTAATTATTATTATTATTATTAAATTCCTTATTACTATTAATTTTCTTCTTCTTATTAATTTTATTATTATTTTCTACTCATTGTTAAATATTATTATTATTTTTATTATTCTTTTATTAATAATCATAATTATTATTAAATTTCTTATTATTATTATTATTATTATTTACTTACAATTATTCTTATTAATATTAATTTTATTAAATTTATTTACTATTAATAATTATTAAATTCCTTGTTATTATTAATTTTTTTATTCTTATTATTAATTTTATTTTTATTAATAATATCATTGTCACAATCGTGCTTGTGCACGATCTTGCATTTCCTGTTGAATCTTCACTGTCATGATCTTGCTCTATCTGATGCTTCCCCTATGTCACGATCGTGTTTGTGCACGATCATACAACTTCCCTAAGGTTTCCTCTCTGTCATGATTGTGCTTGTGCACGATCTTGCACTACCCTAAGGATTAGCACGATCTTGCACTACCTAATGATCAATATTTAGGCTTCATTCAGCTACTCTGTAAAACATATTTTCAGATCAATTTGTATGGCATTTTGACAGGAAAAAAGAAGGATTTAGGCAAAACATTATTCTAAATAATTGTTCCTATATGTCTTAAGTTTCTAACGATACAAAGTTCATATAATTTGGTTCAATATTTTGGAAGTTATACACAAAATACCACTGACTGTTTTCAAACTACAACTACACCAAGTATTTAACTTCAATTCAAAATTTGAAACTTTTAAAGGCATAATTTAAATTCGATTTCTTCATGAAAAATATAGCCATATGTCTCTAAGTTAATTAAAATTAAAATTCATCTCATTTGGATGTCTACATATCAAAATATAGCTAAATATATAGAAGCATGTTAAGTGAAAACACTCATCTACCATATTCCGGCACAATTCATTACTATTTTCATCCTAGTTCATCTCTTTTGCTTAATCTATCATTTCTAGCTTATATCTTCATTATTTTCTCTTCATTCCTATTTCCATTTCAGTTCAATTTCAATCACAAACAAATCATACTCTACGTTTGATCATAATATCGAAAACAAAACATTTACACACACATATATTCATCACCAAATTTATGCACCCTTTTCATATACCATTATCAATGATCTTTCTATTTTAAACTCATAAAATATTAATAATCATAAACACAAAAAGCAGGACATCAATATTCTCATTCTTCGTTTACGATACACATGTATAATGACCACTATTCTCATGATCATGTAATATCAATTAATCACCATATTTGTTTCATATTCGTATAACTCGTGAGAATTAATATGTTACTTACTTGCTAAAACTCAAGTTCTTCAAAAAATACCAAAAAGCCCTAATTTCTCATACATCCCAATTACACAACTTATTATTATTCTTATTAATATTAATATTAATAATATTATTATTATTAATTTTCTTCTTATTAATTATTATTCTTATTAATTTTCTTTTTCTTCACCACCTCACGGTGGTAATATCACCACCTTAATAAGGTGGTGCGGCTAACTTTTAAATGTTAGTCATGCACAACTAGCATTTAAATGTTAGTCATGACTAGTCACAGGGGTGATTTAATTAGTCACCACCATGTGTAGTGGCTAATCGCGGGGTTGACTTAACTAGTCACAGGAGTGACTTAATTAGTCACCCCGTGCGTGGTGGCTAATCATGGGGTGACTTAATTAGTCATCCCAGTGTCACCCCCGTGACTAGCATTTAGTAGAGAGAAAACATCAGGGGGTTGCACGATTGTATATAAGTACGATTGTGACAAAAAGAAAACAACAGAAAAATGTTGGAGAAAAGACCAAACTGTAAAGACAGAGAGAGATGAGAGCTTGAAGACGAGAGTGAGGAGCACAAGAGCGAGGGAGACGAGAGCGTGAAGTGTGAAGACGAGATCAAGAGAGACAAGGATATTTCGGTCCTCAATGTGGCAATCTTTCTTCCAACATATCCAAAAATAGGTAAAGTCAAGTTAAGTCTCTTTAGCTATTCCCAAAATTCAGAGAATAATTAAACCCACAAATAGCTATTCTATATTTCTTTTTCTAACCAAACACAAGAAGAGGTAATTTCGAGGAATACGTTAGGTTGAACCAAATATGCCGTAGTATTCTGCCATGCAGGCTCGCATGGCTTGTCTATTTTGGTCCATGTGTCTAGGGCCTCCTATGGTAACAGAAGGTGTTTCCATAAAGAATATCTTCTCTTTCTGGGAATTCACTCTTGGCATTCCTGCTTTCCGTCCACATATGAACACTGAACTATAAGAGCCCGCATTATACACACCCAAGGCACCAAACATTAAGAAAAAAATGATATACTAATTTTGCAACGTGTATAGGTCATGCAATCAAATGCATTCCATCTTTACTCGGCAAGAACATAAAATGTACTTATGAAGTAGTATAGAGAAGGATTAACTTATTCAGGAATTAAGAAAATAAACCTGAGTACAAACATCTTGACCAAACGCTAAATATAAATCGCCAAACACAAACGGTTTCAAGTAGTAGAATACAACTACTAACTGGGAAAAGGTTACAAATTCTAACACAAATTATCTCAACTCACATCTACCGCCCTCTTTCAAATCCAATGCGAGTTCTACCTGAACCCCCTTCATAACCATCCCGCATGGATGATCCAGCACTAGCTTTCATTGTGCCGCCAGAGCCAATTTTGTCCAGGGGCTTTTTGCCCTCCTTCACTTCAGTCAAGAAACGATCCAGACCAAACGGATCAGCTTCTTCTGCATCCTTCCCAAACTCAATTGGTCTGTCTCGTGGACCAGCCCTCTCTGAAGTGCCAGTAAAACCCTTGTCCGGTTTGAATCGCTCTGTCTTCATGATCTTTTCTAATTGCTCGTCTGCACCTCCATACACCTCGGCATCAGCATCTTTCTTTGGCCTGTAAATTGTAGCAAGGGTGTTCTGCGCTGTGAACAGACCCTTATCATAAACATTATATTGGTCATCAGTGGCAAAACCAGAATCCATTCCTTTCTCCTGGTTGAACAGCCTTTGGTCATACATAACTTCTCCTCTTGCAGATCCAGCGGAGGCCATACCAAGAGCAACTTTCTCACTAATGTCACGATCTCTATCTCTAGTGATCTTACTTTTCTTACCCATTGCAGCATCTTTGGCCTCCAACCTCCTCTCTCTCTCCCTCTCTTTACGTCGTTCCTGTCGAATATTTTCCCGTTGTAAGCGCTCCTCCCTTTCCTCCTTTGACTCCTTGGGAACATCCCTCTCCCTCTCCCTCTCCCTCTCCCGATCCCTCACTCGTTCGTAATCTCCTCTCGTGTCAACATCATCCATTGTGCTCTTCTCAGATGGAATAGTCATAGAAGCTGGTTGAGCAGTGCCAGTTCTCTCAGAACGTGCTTTCTGAGCTAATGCACGCAACTCCTGTTCTTTTCTTTCTTTCTCTTTCATCATCATCTCCTTTTGAACCTTTGATCTCATTGCAACCGCTTCTCTAGCTTTTTGCTCAGCAATATAAAGTGCCTCTGACAGCTTAGCAAAATTATCATTGATCTGCACATCCTGCAAACCTCTTCCATCAGCTGCCAAACGCTTATCAAGAGGAATTGTGTAACCTTTAGGATTCTTCCAATTTGAGATACAAGGAGGTATTTTCCAATCCTGCTGATCCTTCACAGTCACAGGCCGGGGTGGAGAGTGCATGACTGGCACAGGTGGTGATCCTGAAGCCTTGGGAACCCTCTTATGCTTGAATTTTGGAGGTTCAAGTGGGTCCACTGGCATTTCTACCATTCTGATAATCCTTTCTTTTGCACCAGAGTTGAAAGCTGCTGATTGCTGTGATGGCTTATACTTGATATACTTTGAATCCGAAGACTGCTTAGGCACATTCTTAGGCTGTGCTGCACTCAATCTAACATTCACAATCTTTTCAAGTGCAGCCTTGGTTTCTAGTGTTGTCTCCTCAATCTCTTTCTGCAAATCCTCATCCTCATCCTCGTTAGTCCCTTCCTCATTCTTCAAAATTTTTGGAATAAGATCCTTATGCTGTGAATAAACAGTTTTCTTGGCATTTTCGTTCTGCTTGACAATAGCATCATATGCTACATTCCCATGGGCATCAACTGTCACAGGTAGAATCTTCGACCCTGGTTTTGCGGATTTATCCCTGCCCATGTCAAGAGGGTATTGTGCAATATGAATCTCTGGAAATGCACCTCCATCACCAAAATCCTCCACTCTCCGTGGAACAAAACCAGAGCGTTTCAAGTAGGGAGCCACAGGATTATGTTTAACCACAGTGGATTGCTCCCCCTCTGGGGCGCTGAATCGCTGCTTGAACCATGGGTCATTTGAATGATCATAATAGGTTGCTGTAGTGGATTTTACCGGAGGTAGGAGGTCCTTAAGAGAAGCCATCCTAAACAGCTATTGATTCAACTACAGAAGCCTTTCAGATTAAAAAACTAGCAACCTTAAATCTTGAAAGAAGAAGAAAACAACAACAAAAACAAAAAGAAACCAATCAGTTTAAAAAATATATAAATCCGAAAAACAAAAACACAAAAGCCCTAGATAACATCGAAAGAAAGAGAAAAAGAGAACACAAGACAACAGCCAAAAGCCAAAAGCCAAATCTAGGGCACGCAAGCCACAGCCTAAAAACCTACTACCAGAGCTGAAAATTAAACGAGTTCATGAAATTGAAACCCTAAGAACAGAAAAGATAAAGCTAGGGTTAGGGTTTGTACCGTGTGTTACAACAGAAAGATACAACGATCGGTAGATTCGCCAGTTGATTCAAGGGAACAAGGGCAATAAATTCCCTTGAACGTGAAAATCAGATGGCTCTTATGGGTCGACCGAGGCTGTCTCCTCAGTAGTCATGCAATTGGATAGATATCATACAAACCTGGGCCTTTTCAAATGGATTGGGCTTTTAGCCTGCGATTTTTAAAGGATATTTATTATTAACAATAAAAGACGAATCCACAAGCAATTTTAATGATTAAATTTTCTATAAAATTTAATTTTTAATTAGATTAATAATAAAATATGAGTAATATATAATATTTTAAATTAAATTAATATAAATTTTAATTAATTATTATCTTAAATTGATATTATAAAATAGGTTGTTATATTATTAATATTTAATTAATTAACATGTTATATGTATTTTTGTTATTTTTAATAAAATAATTTTTAAAAAATTAAAGTCAGTTTAACCTTTTATATTATTAATATTTAATTAATTAACATGTTATAAGATTTTTGTTATTTTTAGTAAAATATTTTTTTTAAAATTAAAGTCAATTTAACCTTTTATGCTTGCTATTCATTGTAAATAAAAAGACTTTTTAAAGTTTACCAAAAAAAAAAAAGACTTTTTAAAGTTCGCATAAAAATATCGTCGTGGAAAAATTAGCAAGTGAGCCAAAGGTAGGACGACACATATGCTGGCGAATCATTTGCAGCCAAGTGGATTGCCACGCAATTCTTTAACTGTGGGTCACATTGACAAATCAACTAATAACATCTTGCCAAGTGGAGATCGAAAGGATACTTTTGTCAGTGAGATGCAATTTTGAGAGGCATTTTGGTGATTTTGTTAATCGAGTCCCCGCAAGTGAGTAGCTCACTGCCCGCAAACTAGAAAAGTCTCCTCGCACTCAACGACCTTGCGAAACCCTTACACTACCACACTCTAATTCTTTCGTCTGTTGTCAATGACGAGTCCTGAGAGCGCCAATGGTTCAACGACCTTGCGTCTCGCTTTCGGGAATGTTTTCTCCTTCTTCATCCTGATCTTGATCGGAGTTTTCGCCTTCTCGATCCGTCTCTTCTCTGTAAGTATCACATAACGATCCAGATCCGATCATCACGACGCTGTTTTTCTCATCTTATCACTGTTCCTCTGCTCTAGCGAGGAACTGAAGCTTTTCAGTGGATACATTCTTTAGCTTAAAGTTTTAAGTAAACAAAAGCATTTATGTGTTCAGATACATTCTTTAGATTTTCATCTGTCTGTTTTTAAAACTGAATTGTTTCTAGATATGACTATATAATATTATCTTCAATTTTCTTAGCTGCCACTTGCTTTCTATGTTTCTTTTTGGTTGCTGAATACTGATGATTTTGATGACTACCAAGGAAAGAAGACGTATTTGATTTAGTACTTTTTTGGATGTTGTCATTACTTTCTAATTTGGACTTTCATGAGAAATTGTGATTTGGGTTCTCTTTTTTTGTTGATTAATTAATGTTGTTAGTTGATTTATATCTATCATCTGGCAGGTTATAAAGTATGAGAGTGTTATTCACGAATTTGATCCGTATTTCAATTACAGAGTTACTCAGGTTCTTATTTCCTTACTTATCATTTTGTATAATACTGATTCATAAAAGTTAACAGGCATTGGTGTTTTTGGTTTTCAGTTTTTAACAAAAAAGGGAATATATGACTTTTGGAATTGGTTCGATGATCGAACATGGTAATTGCTACTCTAGTTGGCAGATGCTAATTGCAGAATTTTTCGGCTTTTGTATTGTATCTATGTTGATTGTAACGCTGTGATTCAATTAGGTATCCTCTTGGCCGTGTCATTGGTGGCACAGTTTATCCGGGTTTGACCTTGACAGCAGGCACAATGTGGTGGTGAGTGCCTTTTGATTAATATCTGTGCAAGTCTTATCTATAAAAGTTATTCATTTAGTTTTTGTGTAGTACCTGTTAGACTATTCACAAGTTTCCTTTCAGCTAATTTCTTGATTCATTACCTTGGAAATTGTTAGGATCTTAAACGCATTGAATATTCCTCTGTCTGTTGAGACTGTTTGTGTGTTCACTGCACCAATTTTCTCTGCCTTTGCTTCATGGGCAACCTACCTTTTGACCAAGGTCAGTACTATTTTCTTTTTGGTTCCTCCTTTTACTAGATATGATGTTTGATTTTGTTATTTTGCTGATAATATTTAATTTACTTATCCATAGGAAATTAAAGGTGTTGGGGCTGGACTGACAGCAGCAGCTCTTTTGGCCATGGTAAATCATACTGCGGGTATATGGGAATTGATGATTCAGATACACTACTAAATTCTTTAATAATCACAGCAAATAAACATTATATCTTCTGGTCCTTTTGTCTCATCATTATGTGGAGAATACTTTCATGGATTTATTGCTGTATTCTATGTATCTGTTTTCGCTTAATTGCATCAGATGATTATGTTCATGTTCATGTTCTTTTTTCTTGTGTTGTTTTCACCTTTCGTATTTCAGTAGCCTTATAAACCAATTGCAGTTGAAAGTGTCTTAAAAGAAGTTCTTCAAGCATTGATAAACAAAAAATACGGCTTATTAACATTTGCTATAAATGATAATAAAGTCAGTGATGTGGAGGGTGGATTTCAATGCAATCGAGTCCACTGGACGCAAACTGCATGTTCCTTGTTGATAGCTGATTCTAGAAGACATCCATATCTGCTTGTTCACAGATGAAAATTGACTTTAATCAATGTGGGAACAGCATAATGAAGGCATTCTGGAGTCCATAACTAGGCTGTGGTCTTCTCTAGAATAAAATGCAATTCTGCCAACATAAAGATGCTCTTATTTTCATAAGCTTCATGAACATGCTTGAAAGATTTGCCCCATTTCCATAAAAAAAACAAAAGTGAAAATCCAACCATATTGTCCATGTATGGATTACCCATGATGTAGAAATGTCAGGATTTATGATACACTAAAAGGCTTGTCAAAACTGTTTACTTGTGTAAATTCTTTTGCAGGTTCCATCATACATATCAAGATCTGTAGCAGGCAGCTATGACAATGAAGCAGTAGCTATATTTGCTTTGATCTTCACTTTCTATCTTTATATAAAGGTCGATTTTGATATATGAAAATAATCCAAATTTTGTCTAAGCTTCATATTAACTGTTTGTTCAAGCAACATTCACATCTTATGCACTGTTGTTGATGGTTATATGTAATCGATTTCCATAGATTGCTTAATGATATATATAATTTAAGATAATAAATATTCATTTCTGGCGTTGAATTTGCGATGTTTGCAGACTCTCAATACTGGATCTCTTTTTTATGCCACTTTGAATGCTCTAGCATACTTCTACATGGTAAGATTTGTGCTAATTTTACTTTGCTTCCTCTAATTTTTCGTTATGTTTTTGTTTACTGATATTCTTGTTCTGTAATTCAGGTTTGCTCATGGGGAGGCTACACCTTTATAATTAATCTTATTCCCATGCATGTACTTTTGTGCATTTTCACTGGCCGCTACTCTTCTCGACTTTACATCGCCTATGCTCCGCTTGTAAGTATTCATAATATGCCAATGAAATCAATCAGAATCAAAAGAAAGTGTTGATAAACATCTTCACAGGATTGTATGGTCATGTTGATTGTATTTAATAATTGTTAAAGACATGGCAAAGCTTAAGATGGACATTGATCTGAAGTGGATATACCCTTCCAAGTGCATAGCTTACCCTGGATTGACACATGGAAAAGGACTATTGTGTTTATGCTTCGGTCCATCCTTTCTATTGCCTTTTGACAAACCTTGACCAAGTTTTGCAACCCTTGACATTTGTTCCTGGATACATATTATGTTATTTTGGGCTGGACCACAATTTCTCAAAGTTGTGAAGGCATAGCCTAGGTAACCTCTGGCCTTGCTAGCTACTTTCTCCTCTATATTGTCTTTTCCTTTCTTCATCCTCTGTTTTATTGTCCTCTAGCCTCAACATCACCTATAACTGGATCTCTCCCACTCCCTTTTTGTATGTCATTTTCTTTCCTGCATCCTTTTTTCTCTGGTTATGGGTCAATAAGTAGGAAGGCTTTTGTGTACTTCCTCAACAAGATCTGTACTTGTCACATGTTGTCTTGGGGAATATTAAGTTGTATTAAGATTAACGTTACATAAGTTATTTAGACGTTGAAAACCGTGGTGACTTTTTTTGTGATGTGTCACTGCTCTCAAGTGCATTGCTTATCTTGCACCTTTTGACTTTTTCCCTACGACAAGTGCCCAGAATTCTATGCCATGTTTCATCTGCTGAACAATAAATATGTAAGAGAGAGATTACAAGAATATATGATAAGCAAATATGGCTAAGGCTATAGTGCCAAGGATGTTTTTGGAATATGTTTTCTCTTTGTAGGTGATGTTTAAATAATGTAGTGACTAAGTTATTGTTGATTATTTTACAGTTATAATTGAGTTGATCATCTTTCCACGTCTTCTCTTGTTATTTGTTTGCATGTAGTGCATGTGTATTGGATTTGAAAGTAAAATCATCTGTAAAAAGAAAATGATTAGTTCCAATCAGTTATCATGAACATAGTCGTCTTTTGATGAGTATTTTTGGAGCTTCTTTTTGAGGATACAGGACTTTTTAAAATTTTAATCTCTTGGAATGGCTGGTCATCTCAATGTGGCTGAATTCCTTGGTCTTTTAGTGAGTAACACCTATAGTCTTGGTCACATTATTAGCTGTGTCCACACCTGTGATTTAAATTGCTAGTCCCAACCAGTTATCATGAACATAGATTTGTCGCTGGGGTTGAATTCCGTGTTTATTATTTCATAAATAAGACTTGTATATGCAGGTGGTCCTGGGGACATTATTAGCTGCTTTGGTACCTGTTGTTGGTTTCAATGCTGTAATGACGTCGGAACATTTTGCGTCATTTTTGGTGAGTTTTTTCTCCAATAAAGTATTTCCAAGCCAATATTTTTATTTATATTTTCTTTTGTTCAATCTTTCAAAAGAATTGTAATATTTTTAACCATGAACAGTAAGTCAGTATGATGTTTATATTTGTCCTATTCGGCCCTTGTCTTATTATTCCTGATTTTGCTATGCAGGTTTTCATTATAATCCACGTGGTTGCTTTTGTGTATTATGTCAAAGGGATTCTGTCTCCAAGAATGTTTAAAGTAGCTGTCACACTTGTCGTGTCTGTTGGCCTGTAAGCTTCCATCATCAACTTCTTGTTTTTATGTTTAGTTGTCTGGAAACTTGATATCACAGATAGCAGCTAACGAAGATAATGCACGAACATTCCAACCATACTATGTTATCATAGGGCATGAAAATATTATTTGTATCTGGGATTTTGTGTTTCTCAGGGTTGTCTGCTGTGCTGTGATAGCAATTCTAATTGCATTGGTGGCTTCCAGCCCAACAAAGGGATGGAGTGGACGAAGTCTGAGTCTGCTTGATCCGTAAGTGTTTATTTTATGACTATTAGCCACTGCTGTAGTCATCCTGATTTAATGTTGTATAGGGTAAACTATGTATGCTTTGGGTTAGTGCAACCTAAAATCCAGAGTAAGCTGACATCTGTGTACTGTCTTTAAAGTACTTGATGAGCAGCTGGACATCTCTCGCTCCTTCTCTCTCTTTCTGTGTATTATTAACCTAGTTGTTAAATTTTCAGTGAGTTAATTGTTCCCAAATTTTATTGAATTCTATTTATTTGTTTTGATGAGGCAGAACCTATGCAAGCAAGTATATCCCAATCATTGCCAGTGTTAGTGAACATCAACCCCCTACTTGGCCATCTTACTTCATGGACATCAATATATTGGCTTTCTTAGTTCCAGCTGGGATCATTGTAAGTTGGAAATATTTAAAGCCTGTTTTGTGTTCAGCAATAAACTTCTACAAAGAATTGATTTCGTAATGCTCTGTTTGTTTTGCTAGGCATGCTTTCTGCCTTTATCTGATGCAAGCTCGTTTATTGTGCTTTATATTGTGACATCTGTTTATTTTTCTGGAGTTATGGTGAGTAAAACCTTTGACATTTAATTCCTACATATTTTTTCTCATCTCTTTTTGTTATATCTATGTGATCATTTGGCTTTTACAAATATTATAGGTGCGTCTGATGCTTGTGCTTGCCCCAGCGGCATGCATCCTGTCTGGGATTGCTCTGTCTGAGGCTTTTAATGTTTTCACACAGTCTATCAAGTTTCAGCTACCTGTGCCCACAGGAACTTACGAAACTGATGTAAGCATGAACCTGTGTCCTGCTATTTCTGCTTTATCCAGCCATCCATTTAACTTGAAATCTTATTTTAGAATTTTGATATTGATTTTAAGTCAGGAGAGGGTACTTCAAATATTGCTGCAGCGGTCAATTCTACTACACAAGTTGCACAAAGTTCAAGTGCTGCTGGAGCTCAAAATCATTCAGTGAACTCTCGGAAACCTGAAGAAGCATCAAAAACAAGATCCTCAAAAAGGAACAAGAAGAAGGAAAAAGATATTGTGGAGAAGACACCAGTCACTTCCCAATCCAATAAGAGACTCCTTGTTTTACCCTTGGTGGTTTCTGTTATATCTATTTTCCTCCTTGTGTTACTCGGTGCCTTCTATGTGGTATGTGGAATCCTAGTCCTTGATCCCCCCTTCCCAAGGACAAATAATCTTCATTATCATAAAGTGTGTTTATATATGCTGCCTTTTCTTTTCTTTTATTCTTTTCTCTTAGCTCCAATAAGTAACTCATTTATATTCTGTCATTCATTGATGTCTTGGGACTATAATCGTGTGTTATTTTGCATCCTTCAATCCCTAACCTTTCATTTTGTTTCGTCCTTCTCACCATACTCAATTATGAAGAATTTTTGTCTTTCTAATGTGTTAACCCGTTTTATGATATTCTGGTAATTGTTTCTTGTCCTATCTGTTTGAAGGTTCATTGTGTATGGGCAGCAGCTGAAGCTTATTCAGCCCCTTCAATTGTTTTGACATCTTATTCTCATGATGGTGGCCTTCATGTCTTTGATGATTTTAGAGAGGCTTATTCATGGTTACGGCACAACACTGATGTTGATGATAAAGTAAGTTCATTCCTGTATGTTCTTTTCCAATTTCAAATTTTTTATTCAACTTTGCTACACATGTTAAATTTTAGCTATTCAAAAGCATTGGCAATATGGTTTTAACTGTGCAACTTTAGACATTTTGACATTAATTTTTTTTTCAACCTCTGGAATGATAAAGAGTAATGATGTCTACAGTTTATATATGTTTCCTTAAAAAAAAGCTAAATTATTTATTTATGCAGTGGAATTCTAGAATTAGATCTAGTTGTGTAAACTACTACATGGTTTGATGCACAATATGTTCTGGTGAAAGATTTGGATATACTAACGTAAGGCAACTATATCTTGAGATCAGATGCAGTTCAAGTTACTAAGGGTCAGTTTTCCTTGGTTTACAAAATTGACTTGAAGCAGCCTTATAAAATCTATTCAAGTGCCATGATGTTTAGTTGACTCTATTGATTTTTCTACTTGGTCTTTTAGCTGTTTTTCTAATTATTTGACTCCTTTCAACTTGGTTTGATTGCATCATGAATATAAAACGGCATTTGATTATTATAGGTTGCATCCTGGTGGGACTATGGTTATCAAACAACTGCTATGGCTAACCGAACTGTCATTGTTGACAATAATACTTGGAATAACACACACATTGCAACTGTTGGTACTGCCATGTCTTCTCCAGAAAAAGCAGCATGGGAAATCTTTAACTCCTTGGACGTTAAATATGTTTTAGTTGTTTTTGGAGGTTTGCTTATCATCTGATCTTGCACTGGTCCATATTTTCTTTCAAGGGAAAAGGTCCATTCTGATGCATGACTTTGTTGTTGATTAGGTCTTGTTGGCTATCCAAGTGATGATATTAACAAGTTCCTGTGGATGGTTCGTATAGGAGGTGGCGTGTTCCCTCATATTAAAGAACCAGATTATCTTGTAAGAATTTTTCTCAAGCTGAACTGATTTATTTCTTTTACGTAAATGA
>JAOQMR010000008.1:3533037-3568752 GCA_027563865.1 Erythroxylum pelleterianum
CAAGAAAATTAGTTAATCATAATTAAATTGAAATCAAAAGAAATAATAATAACAACAATCTCCATAACTGGTCTTTATTGAAACTAATAAAAATCCCTAATTGAAATCTGTAGAAATTGAAGAAGTAGGATGAATTATATTAACTATCCAAACACAATATAGGCATTACAAAATGAGGAAAGTTATCACACCACCCGCCTACGTTTGCCATTGTTCCAGAAACTTGGGCTAAGTCATGAGCTACCTCATTAGCAGAACGCCTAACATATTGAAAAACAACTTCACAATCAAGTTGAGAACTAAGTAAATGAGAACTAGATATTAAATCATCAAAATCAATTGCATCTGTATATTGCCGAATCGTAATTGCTTGAATAACAAGAAGGCAATCACTCTCAACAATAACCCTTTGCCAATTCTTACTCTCAATCCAGCTAAGGGCCTCCTTTATGGCCACAGTTTCAGCAATCTTTGGTCAAAAAGCTCCATCAAATCTGCCAACCTTAAGCCTCAAAATTGAACCCGAAAAATCTCTAGCAACAAAACCATACCCAGTGTAGGAATCATCCACAGTTGTTGTAGCATCAATATTTAGCTTTACTCACCCGAATTCTGGTTTCCTCTATATAATGACACCATCAGCAGCTCTTGCATTCTCAACCACCACCTACGTCTTCAACCAATCTTGATGGTACCGCAACGTTCTAGCCCAAACCGATAATGGAGCAGCAACTCTGAGCTTCCAAATAATATCATTTTGCACATTCCACACCTGCCAGCACAAACTCAAAGCTAAAGCCAAATCACTATCATTAAACAACTGGAAAATCCTACACAGCTAATCTTGAAAACTTGTCACCGCCGGCAAAAGCCAACCTATATAAGAACACTGCCACACCTGCTTTGTGAAAGAACAATTAACAATTAAATGCAGCAAACTTTCCATTGATTGACTGCAAAACGGCCACCATGGCCAGACATCAACCTTCTTTAATAACAAATTGTCTCGTAACGAAAAAATATTATTAGAAGCCGTCTATACAAAATTACTCACTTGCGGGGACACTTTAAGTTTCCAATGCTTCTTCCAAACTTGCTGCATCTCTGCATTACATAGCTCTTTATCACCAACAGTGAGAGCTTTGTAAGCCGACTTAACCGAGTAAAACCCTTTTTCCTCAAACATTCGAAACAAATCATCCTCTCCATTACCAGAAAGTGGGAGACTCAATATTAAACTACTATCACGTTGATTAAATACAACATTTATCAACTCTAAATTCCACCTACCATTAACCATCAAATCTTTAACAAAGAAAACACCATAACTTGCATCAAAAGTGGTGGTAACAAATGGATTATCCACATCCTTTAACCATAGATCAGACCAGATTGTCACTTTATCCCCTCTACCAATCTTTCAACAAATGCCTCTTCTAATAATATCCTGACTTTCCCGAATGCTTCGCCATAGATAACTCGGATTTGCACCAAGAGGGGCTTCTAAAAATGAGAAATTGCCATAGTAACATGCTTTGAGCAATCTCGCAACTAACGAATCAAGTTCCTTCATTAGCTTCCATCCTAAATATTTTCCAAAAAAAGCAATGTTAAACTCTCTGAGATGTTTAAAAGCAAGACCACCAACCGCTCTTAATCTATATAACCAGTCCCAATTCATCCAATGTTTACCTTTCCTGTTATCCGCAGTACCCCACCAAAACCGACACATTATCCGCCAAGTTCCTTACACAACGACTTGGGGAATAAAAATAACATCATTACATAATTCGGTATAGCCTGAAGAACTGTCTTCAATAATGGTTCTTTACCCGACTTTGACAACTGCTTGACATTCCACGAATTAAGTTTTTTCCAAATCCAATCCTTCACATATCCGAAAACTTCTTTCTTGTTACGACCAATAGTCATTGGAAGACCAAGATAACTACCAAGATCATTCTTTTCCTGAACCTGCAATACTGAACATACATCCGATCTCACCACCAAATCTGTATAGTTAGATATATTTTCATTTATGTTTCGTATGGTTTATATAATTAATATATTGTACTTTACATATTATTTAATATACTTTAAATAATATTTATATGCATAAATAATTTTTATTACAAAATAAAATATAGTTAAAATTAAAAGTGCTTTTTATTTTTATGTTACCAAACAATCTATTGTATGAAGTTCTTTAAAAAAAACTCTTTTTAAAATGATAGTCAAATAGTCAAATGACTTCTTAGAAAAGTTTTTCTCAGAAAAGATCTACAGAAAAAATTATATTGACAAAAGCTCTACTAGTATAAGCCCAATCAAACAGAGGATTAGAATATTAGTAGTAAACATGTAAATGAAAAAGGGCAAAAGAATCGATTCCAGGATCAGCTTTTCCATTTTTACTATTAAAGCATCAAATTTACAGCAATTGTTCAAGGATTTGACCTAATGGTCATTTGGAGCCAGGTCCTGATCAGATTTGAGTAAAAGAAGATTTTGTGAGTACTCTAAAGTGGTGTGGAGTCGCATTTTGCATTTGCTTGGCAGAATTCACTACTCCTATGTGTGGACGGAGGTGTTGGCAGATATTATTCGGAAAACTCGATCTGAAAGGTCAGATAGTCTCATACTTAGGACGGCTTTTCAATGGGTGCTTTACCACTTATGGAGGGAGGGAGAGAAATCGTAAGATTTATAAGCAGGCAAGGCATAAATATGAGTTAGCAGATAGCATAGTTAATGTGATTCGCGAGGCTCTCGTTGTCACCGGAAAGCATGAAGATATTAGCATAGAAATGAGACGACGACAGCATATTTAGCGTATAGAGGATGCTTTTGAGTTGTTAATTGGCAGTGGCTTTTGGTGATTGCACCTTTTCTTTTTTTTTTTCCTTTAATTAGGATTGTACAGCGTAGACTTTTATTTTTGAGCAATATATTTTATTAAAATTTCAAAAAAAGAGAAGATTTTGTAGCTCGTCTTGACCTTATAAGTTTCCCCAAAAAAAGATGAGAGAATACAAAATCAACGATCTAAAGGATCCAATCTGTCAGGCAGGTGTTCCATTTCAACCCATCTTCTTGACTCGCGCATTATACTGATTCTTGGCATTTTCTACTTTCGCACACATTTTCATCAGTTTTACCAACGCAGGCCAGTGTACATGGTCAGAGAGTGTGTTACGATTCTGGGATTTAGCAGGTGCTTTTGAATCATTTTCATTAATAACCAGGTTGAAAAAACCTGGCGTTGACTGTATATCACTGTATCACACTAACTGTTATGGAGGGTGCCTAAAAAAATATTAATCGTTATTGCAGAACGATTACGTAGTGCATTGTCACAATAAGCAAGTACATTACTTGTCCATGGATCGTTTAGAATAAGTAAGGAGGAAGAGATCTACTCTTTAATTTATTGCTCAGTTAAAATATATAAAAATTTACAGGCGTTAGATTCTAAGATGTCTATTAATAAACTGCTAATTTTATTTACAATTATGTACTTGTTAGGGGCATAGGTAACATTACTGATTAAGTCGGAGCAAATCTAGCTGTCTAGTGATTAATTGCACGCGTAATGACTAACTGTGAAGTATAACCCACTTCAGTTCTGGAAATTTATATATGAACAGAAACTTCACTGCCTTCAGTTCAGGCTGTTTTGTTGGAGATACAGAGATGATGAAAACAATGTAGCGGTTATTATCTGGAGAATGTGGACAGAGCACATCTATTCATAAGATGCCAAACGGTTTAAGATGAAGTAAGTTCTACTTATTAATTAGGAGTCAACTTTGATAATAAAGGTGCACGTGTGGCTGATTACAGTGCAAGTTACGAAGAACAGTAACAAGCATATGTACGTTAAATCTTAACTAGGTCAAAATGCCTCATTCCTCCAGGCAGTTTTTATCTCAATCAGCTAATTAGTTAATTAATTAAGCACTTAAACTAATGCACTAGATTATCGATAATCGTTCCATTGGAGACCCTTTTTTTCGAGACAAGATCTTCTGTCCAGTTTTATAGTATCTTATTCTGTCCCATGAATTTCAGCCATTTATTTATGCGAATTTCGCGTTTATTTATGCGGGACCCATGCGGAGCTTACATAAATGAATGATTTAAAATCATGAATAAAATAAGACAATATAAAATTAGACAGAAGATCTGAACTCCTTTTTCTTGGGGTACAAAACTGAAGTTAAACTAGCATGAAACTGGTGGTCTGCATTGCTAGATTTGAGGTTTCCAATTTCCAACCACATAAAAAAAAATACCTGGTTAAAATAATTAAAATATCTTTATATAATAACAAGACAAAAGCTGGCACTTGTCGTAGTAGTAATAGTAATCGAAGAAATAGGGCCCTTCTATCTCTTTGTTCTCTCACATCTTTACAGCTATGAAATGGGGTCGGAGAGAGGTTGTCGCTTGGAAAAACTATAGCTCCATGCCTGTTCTTATACACTCATATATAAATATATTACAGCCGAATCGGTGGCGATCTACTAAATGACGACGGAGCTTGGAAAGTGGGTTTTGGATTTTGTGTCTGTCCGTGTACGTGGCGTAGTAGTTGAGTCTATGCAATGAAACCCCACGCTGTTTTCGTAGCAACACAAACGAGAAGAAAATGGCATTCATCATGGATCCTGAGAGTCTAAAATTTCAGCATGTACTGTGTCAATAAGAACAAAATGAGTGGGGTTCAATTCAGGAAAAGGTAGGGAATATAAATATATAGCCTTTTTTAATACTTCAAGATTAGATTTTTTATGTGTTTCGTATTCCAATAAATACATGTATTATGGTCCACAATTATTAACAGGAGATTATTAAAAAAAGATAAATAATTGTGTCCTACCAGGTCCATTAGCAATGGAATAATAAATGTGGTATGTGAAATATATTTTTTTTGCTACAAAGGAAAGAAAACAAAGAACAAAACCCCTAGCTAATTCAGGGCTCTACGGTATTGAGCGCCAAGCTGTCTCAATGTAGTAAGTTCATAATCGCCATCGGATGCTCGTTAATTAAACTCTTGCAGCAATGGTCTTTAATGGCTGAAAGAAGGGTATTACCATTGTTGAGAATGAAAATTAAAGTAGAATCCTTAAGAAATTTCATTTCAAATTTTTTGGAATTTATAATTTTTTTAAATGCGCATTAAATAAAATTTGGATTATATGTAATAATTTAGAAATCATACGCATTAATTTATAAATTAAGTAATGTAAAAAATTCATTTAACAACTTACTGATTCAAAGTTAAAACTAATTAATATTAATAGTTTAAATATATTTTTATTATTAATTAATCATATTTAAAAAATTAGATAAATTATCATACTATAATTTGATTTTTTAATCTTTTAAAAGTAAATTATACTTTGAATTATTAAAGTGAAATAGCTATATCCTATTGTAAAATAGTTCGTGTTTAGAATTATTTGAAGAAGGATGTGAATCATATAAATAACTTATATATATATCCTATTGTACCTGCTGAATAATTTGCCTGCTCTAGCCATTAACTATAGGAATTTAACCTTTTTATTCTTTTCTTCCATTTAGAAAGTTAAGATAGTTGGGAAATTCATTTGAGGTATGAGAGACTGTAACCTATAGGGGATGACCTATGTCAATGTGAAGGTTCTAACATCCTAACAACCAAATTAGTATACTTAAAAAGATCTGAAATACCCTTTTCATAGAATCAATTAGGCGTATGTGTATGATATCCGTTCATTGTTTAATTTCCAAGGCACAAAAATAATGCCCCCAACTGCTTATATACGATCCTTGACATTCATATAATTTAATGATACCGCAAATAATACGGTGGTTGAGAAGCAATTGTCAAGGGAATGAGCCCCATCTAATCAAAAAATAATTGGATGCAACGCAAACATCAAGAAATGATTATTTTCCTTGGAGAACACAAGTAAGCGAAGACTATAATTTTTTTTAAGCCAGTAGTTATCGTGACTTGTACAAATTGCTAGAACAGTAAGTAAGCTTAGTCACGAGTCATTCGAATCTCCTTAAGTTACTATGAGGGACAAAACCATGTTGGTTCCCAAGTTAAAGCAAAGCAATACTTGGATTAAGACAGGAAAAGAACACACAGGAAGCGCCAAGTGCCAAAAAGGCGTCAGCTTGGACGTTGCATTTATTGGTCTTTTTGAAGTCTTGGCAAGGCTACACTAATTGAGCCTCTAAATAGTCTAATAATGGTTTATGTAGAGGAAACTAGCCAAGAAGTAGTAAAATTGATAAGAATCAAGTCGTGAAAGAGTAAGTATTATATAGCCTAGCCCATAGCCCTCAAAGAGAAAATTGTTTCGAAGGCCCTATCTAACAAAATATCATCAAAATCTCAAGAAAAGTGAAGAGTATGTGGACACACACACACAAACCAAAAGTCATAATACACTTACGAAAGCCAAAAGAAAAAGCTAATAATGTTCCCACAAGAAGACTTCAAAACTATTTGTACCAACATTTTCTGGCGTTATTAACAACTGTTCGCTGAAGCACCCACCGTTTCCACCGCCACAATACTCTTCGTACCATGGTGGACTATACAGCCACGAGTCACCAAACACGAACTCGTCCCTTAACTCGGGCGATTCCTCAAAAATCGACGACTCCAGACTCGGTAACTTCACTATCTCGCTCAGCTCCTCTGAAGTGGCCGCCACGTCACCAGACGATGACGTCACATCCGCGTTTGATGAAGACGATGATTGCGTCACCGTAGAAGACGAAGACCCATTATTCATATCGTTATGATTGTGATTATTGTTATTTCTGACATTACTGTCGTCGTCGATGTCCTCCTCATCATCGTTGCTATTGTTTCCCCGGCTAAAGTTCATCGAAGCAGCTTTAGCTGCAGCGGCTTGAACGTCCCTGGGAGAGTTGGACGCCGGTCGAGGAAGCACCCCAGCTAGCTCTGGGAAGTTGAGGATGGCGGAGTTGCCCTTAATGCTCATGGTAGCGACGTCGTGAGCACGTGCCGCCATTTCCGGGTTGGAGAAAGTGCCGAGCCAGATCCGGCTCTTCTTACGGGGCTCTCGGATCTCCGATACCCATTTTCCCCACGTGCGCATTCGGACACCTCTGTAAACAGGATGCTTGCTGTTGTCTCTAGCCCGCTTCGGCTTTCTGGGGTTCACTTCAGGCTCGGGGTCGGGCCTAACATCATTCGGGTTGGAATACAACCCTGATGATGAAGAAGGTGAAGCTGGAGGTACTGAAGAGGAGGAGGAGGAAGAGGAAGAGTTCACGCTTGGGCTTGGCGGGTCAGCCATGCTAATCAGCTGTGAGTAATTTGTTTCAGAGCAAAAGGGTTGATTATGGATTAAGCTCTGAGCAAATATATTTACATCCAGAGAGAGAGCAGAAAATGCAGGAAGAGAGAGAGATTATGAGGTTTATGAAGTGACTGTAAGCTATATATAAAGGACCGTGGTCGTGTAAAAGGAGAGGAAAGGACGTGTGTGTGCGGGTGGGTACTCTATAGAAGCTAGCTGGAGATGTATCGAAAGACAAAGAGTGGAGTGGAGGGTCAAAACAAGAAAGGAAAAACGTGGAACCTATTAGTGAATCCACCGAAGAACTACAGCTCTCTCTTATCTTTCCTTTCCAACGTTCAGACAAACCAAGTAGCTAAGAGTATACGTACATGTAATAAGTATGGGAGTGGACTGCTCCGGAGTCTCGTGTACAGAGAGAAAAATAAAATAAACTAAAGATTAAAAGCGTTAGAAAAACTAAGATGAGAAGGATACTGTCTTACTTGTGTCTTGGGTTGGAGTGAATTCTCTTACCCTACACGACGGGGTAGAAATAGAATGATTTCGGGAAAATTAAGAAAACGGAGATACTGCAGAGAGGGTTTGGGCCTTAACTTCTTCAATTAAACTTCTCTCGCTTTATTTCCATGCATGCATCAAACATCTAACTCATGTACCATAATGAATTGTGACGGATGGAAAAGTAACATTACCGATCTCTCACTCGGTCAAATTCTTAGTGCTTGAAATTAATCATGACGTTTGATTTTTAAATTAACAAAATGGAAGTCCTAACGAATATCTGTACTTCTTGAAGTGATCCAATTGGCAATCATTTTGACAGAGAACAAAGGGACCAAAATGAACTCACAGTAAGAGCCGCCTAAGCACCTAGGACGGAAAGGGGCAAATGTCCTAATTAACCAGTGGGTGATTAAGTAGGACATTTCTCCCTTTATACATTAGGTTACCCTTCCCTCTATTTTTATATTGGCACAAGTTAAATTTTGATAGATTGAACTTAGTGATTGGACATTTTATTCGTTACTTTCATTTGATTAAATTTTAATAACATATTCCGTATACAACGCTCCGAGTTATACTATACATAACTTTTTTTTGTATTTTTACAAAGAGATTATTTTTGTTATTTAAATCTGAGAACTTTTAGTCACAGAGGAACAACTGTAGGCTTACCTTCTTAAATTCTAATAGATAATGAAGATTAAAAAAAGTATGCTTTCTTAACTCTTTAATATGGAAATAAACTCTCATATTTATAAGAAAACTATTATATAAGACAAGATCATCGATGTCTTTTGGTGTTTCCATCCATTTAAATAATATCGTATGGTTTAATTTAATAAAGTCGAATCAATCAGAATATGTTTACTACGTTCACTATTAAAATATGATTTCTTATTTTGTCAGGAAGCTTTATTGGATAGGGACCTAACAGGCAACAGCTCAAATTGGACTTTCCATCCATAGTTTCTGTCAAAGGCTAATGTATTAATATTCTGTATCAGCGTTTAGCTCAAAATTCAAGTTTCAATTTGGTTAATCTGTGTCTGGTTTTCTAGGGATGATTAATTTAGGGCTGAATCCAACAATGATTTAATCTTATAAGAGCAGCTTGCCTACTTTTTAACCAGTTACTCAATCTGCTGGTTGAGCTAAGTTAGTCAACATAAAATGGCTGAGACCGAGTTCTGGTAATCTTTAAAAACAATTTTTTATGCATTTGATTTTAATTTTTAAAAAATATTAGTTGGCATCCTACTCAACATCAAGTTAAGGCTTTGACTCATAATCCTCATACTTGCTTAGGTCAGAAAATGTTACTTAACAATAAACTAATTACATATTAATCATCAATCCATCTTAATGATTGTACCTACTTTATTTTGTTAATATTAATTATTTCTAAGCTTCGGGATTAGTCGAAATACAATGCATCAAATATAATCTAAAAAGGGAATTAAAAAATATGAAGAAATTAAGAGAAGGGGAATTTATTTTTCTTAAAAAAGAAATAAAATGTCAACTCATTAGACAAAAGGGTACAGGAATTTCCAACAAGCTGGTCCAACAGGGTAATCTATTTCAATAATATTAGGTCTCGAGTGACACGAGCATAGTAAATGAACATCAATCAAGAAAAAAAGCAATATATCAAAGAAGCCATAGATAGAAAGTAATTCAATAGTTTTTCTGAGAGCATATATAACGGAAACTTGCCTCTCCCTTAAATGAGGCATACGAGAGAATACGGAAACAACTGTGATTCCCTTGTCATTTTCCTTCTCCTTTTTGACACGTAAAAATAGAAAGTTCTTTAATTTGCGATTCTAGTCCCTGGTCTTTACCTTAATTATTTCCATTAAACAGTTCCTACCAAAATAAATAAATAAATAATGCATCATGTCCATGCTAGTTGATACAAAGTCGACTACCTTTAGGACTCGAACTTTTACCGAAGCTGATCACTAACACCATTTGTACGGCAATCTTACTTCGGTTCGTTTAATTAAGACTTAGCTTTTAATGACTCTCAAAATGTTTACCTCGGAGACTTAAAAATACTATGCTACGAAAGCAATAAGAAACAAAGGTAACAAGGAAACTCAGAGATACTATTAAACCAATTTTTATATTACTTCCCTCAAAAGAATATAAGGAATGCTCTCTCTGATTGAATGAGAAGAGCAAAGCTCGAATGAGCTATATATAGGTTTTCTAACTTGTAAGCCAAGTTACATTCAGAATCCTACTCAATCTGAATTACCTAAGATCGTGCTAAGATTACGCCTATCCTTATCAGATTAGAACCAATTAGACGATACTCCGTCTAAAGAAGACTCTAACTGATAAGATAAGATAACAAAAAGATAGAGTTTACATTCGATTAGGAAATTAGTATCCTTATCCTTAAAGATCTCTACTATCTTTAGATATTTAGTTTCACCGCAACTTTAACTCCCAGTCGTCGCCACATTATCCAAGATCCCTACGATCTCTATCCGTTAATGATGCAGTGTGACATCGCCGAAGCTCACATAGCACGTTAGCCTGATTCAATGCTTTCTACAATAACTTCGCTAATCGTGTTCCATTCATCTGAGCATAGGCTAAGTCCTTTGTCTGTCAAGTACTTAGCCTAGTTCAAGTCAATCTCCACAAGGTCCGAGACTCTACCAAAATTCACACCAAGTCCGATCCCACTCGCCCACGTTGCTTTAATGTTTTCGCATGCCTCTCTTATGCATAAATCCAGCTAAACTTCCTCCGAAGACCTACCATCGCTGAAAAGTACTCTATAGTCTAAGAGCTAGCAGTAATGTACCTTTCTTGTATTACATCAGGATTACCAGCATATTCCTCTTGTTCATATTCAACTCCCTGTAAATAAACAAAGTACAATTCTTTCTTGAAATGAGATCTTCCTTCCTTCTTTTACGTAATCTCCCGTGTAATTAGGCAGACCAACCCAACATACAAAGGCAAGCTACATGAAAGCTACCGTCTTTTTATTGATCAAAGTTTATGGGTATATGAACTACATTTTCTTCTTTCATAGATTATATTTGATTGGACGTAAGATTTTGAATAAAATAGAATGAAATGATTTATAATGTAATGTAAATGATGAAATATTAGAAAATTGTTATTTGGAAGGGATGAAAAGGTTCATAATGTAATATAGTGAAATGTTGTTTGGAAGATAGACGGAATGAAATGTAACGTATGTATAATAATAGTAATAAGTGACTACTCTACCCTTGATAGAACAAAGCATATGTTAATAGGGTTGTTATTAGGGTTGAGGGTATAATTGATATTATAAAAAATTATTGATGATATATTAGATAGTACATATTTATCATTTACATTCTATCTTAAACCCTCCAAATTGGAAGTAACTCATTTTTACTGTTTATAATAGAATATGATGTAATATTAAACTCTTCCCTTCCATCTTATTCCATTTCATTCACTATTATAAACTCTCCTCTTAAATAATATAATAATATTTCATTTCATTTTATTTCATCATTGCCGCTCCAGTGCTCCACCAACCATATCCTTAGTTTTCTCAAGTTACTTAATGTTGGCGACGGCAGCCAGTTTGGTTGATTGTAACATGATAAAATCTTAACTTTCATTAATGGAGGTGGACCCGTCAAGACAAAGCTTAATCTGTTTTCCTTCACATGCCCCTCATGTGCCACCCATACTCTTAAGGCATTGTTAATCACTCCTCTCCACTCTCCAGTATTTGTTAAAGTCTTAAAGAGTAAAAGAACTGCACTTTTATATCCCCAATATTGCTCCAAATTGTTTCCCGCTACCTGGGTTTTTGTTACCATGTGACATGGGAAAGATGACATGAACCCTGATATTGTATAATAAAAAAAACTTTATTTTGCTGCTATAAATGCAGCTTAGACCTGATTTTTTTCTTCTTTTCTACAGTGCGATGCTTCACTTTCATGGAAACCCTGGAATGAGTTACAATTTAAACCAGATGGAATCAACTTTCTAACAATGTTTCTGAAACCCTGGAATGAACTAAAATAGATTTCAATCAGATGGAATCAACTTTCTAACAATGTTTCTGAAACCCTGGAATGAACCATATAGCTCATATAGTTAAAAAAACACTGGAAGGATCATAGTCTTTGTTAAGAAACGGAGCAGCAGTTGGGATGTAATTGCAATATGCACTAGATTGATTAGTATTCTGAGAGCTTGTTTTGGTCATTACACATCAACGGTACTGTATATGGGTAGTTGGTTGGGTAGACGTTCAAGGGCATTACTCCTGGGCCTACCAGAATTTATTGTATTTGGATTCTTACAGGAGACACTTGATGGGCTTTATAAATGTGAGAAACACATGCTCTCCTTTTGTGAGCATTCGCCTTCCACGTCCTACAGATCAAGCCTAGCATGTAAGTTGTCCCCTGCTAATATATTCTGTTAATACTTAATTAAGAAGAGAAGATTGATCAAAAGAGAACTTTTGGAACTTAAGGCGATATCTTAATCTCAAGCTTGGCAGAGCTCAATATCACTGAACTGCTAGAGATCATTGGTGAACCATCAACCAAAGTCATTAAAGCTACTCAAGGATGCCTAATGTATCTTAATGTATACATGAACGTACAGTCAATGGCAGAAAGATGCTTCATTTAGAAGGGTGTCGTTGATGAGAATTCCACCAGGCCCATAAGCATTGAAGATATGCTTGATGCTTTATGACACACCATCTTGGTTTCTAAATGTTCTGTCAGAAGTGTCCTTTTTAGTTTCTGGCTCTACAGACTGCTAGTAGGTTAAGTCGACAATGCAATCCAATCACAGGAGGCGAATTATTGCTCATGGACCCCTGGACAGACACCCTGGGCAGGAAAAAAGAAGCACAAAAATTGTGCGTATCACTCCCTCATCTCATGGTTGAAAGATGCTGAGATATGGCAAGAGATGGTGTTCACAAGTGGCATTGGATCCTGACGCTGCATTTGAAGTCCAAACTCTGGTAAGACAGCCACATGAAACGCATACTTGCCGGAAGTAATGAACCAACAGTTGCATGTAGTTACCAAGGAACCCACCGTTATAAAGCACAACATGGCTAATGGTTTAGTTTAACTTCTATAAATGGATGGATTTGCAGAAACCATTGCCTTAGAAGTGCGGAAGAATATGCAGTATCAAGGCCTCTGTTTTCTGCTAAACTAATGCCAATCCTCAGGGAGTGAACGACAACAGCAACGTAATATGATTTCTAGCCCCATCCCCACCACTCTTTTTGGAGCTTAAAACTCCAAATTAAGCAATCAGATGATAATACCAGGAACCATGACCACAAACGACTACAGCAATGGTTGCACCTGATTGATAAGAAGCATTACACCTTTACCTTCCAGTGTTTAATTCCCGCTAGGTGTATGGTTTGAAGGATTTATATGCCTTCCGGTGTATCAAAATGATAGCGCTGATTGAAACAAATGTCGCACACTTTTTCTGTTCGTTCAATTATTTTTGAGTTTCAGAATAAATGAAATATAAAAGCATAGCAATGCACCAGTCTAAGAACACTTCTACAAGGCCGGTTCGAAACAATGGATCATGCTTTAAGGTACTGCTATGTGTATGCATGGTGTATCATGTATCATGTATGCATATCCTTCTCTTGCTTAATTTTGCCTAGCTCGACAAGCATTGTCAAAAGTGCCTCACACATTTCAAAAGACTCGGGCTCACTTGGGTCTCTCTTCCTTGACGAGTAAACCATCCAAGCATGATCAAGCTTTTTATCTGGTCTAACAACAACAGAACCTGGAACCTCAGCATCACGGCATGTCACTAACCCATCACTCTTTTCCCCATACCTAAGCTGCAAGTGTAGTGCACACACAGCCATGGCAGCTGACAAAGGAATCACTACAGTCTACAGGGACTTGGCTGTCCTGCTTGAAGATCGCGGTCATATTCTTCACCCCCAAATTTTGGAGGTGGTAACCAAGGAAGTTCTGCTTGAGCTATGTGAGTCATTGTGGCAAGGACACCTGGGCCTACACTTGCTTCTGAGTGGAAGGAGATAAGAGGAATTTCTTTTGGAAGCCTGTGATTCATGATGAATTCTCGACGTCTTTCATAAGTTAGATCTTCCAATGCTCGAATATCACCCTATAATGAATTTTTTGTTGCATAATAAAATCAGAGAAGGTGAACAATGTAAGGTTCAAATGCAACTAAGAAATCATGCAGCAAAGTCTAATAATCAACATAGGCAGATGCAATGGATAAGCAAGTTGTGAGAAGTCTCAATAAAAACTACCAAGGAAGGTTATTATATGCAAACTTGATAAAACATCACTGAAGTAGTTGTTGTCTCATTTTGTGAAACAAGGCAAATAAATGGACTATCAATGAAACAAAGCAAGCATGGACTATGATCAAAGGGCAAAAGAAAATTACCTTGATTAGCTTGCATATTAGAAGTTCCATGATCCTCCGGGTTTCTTTGTCAGCAATCTGACCTTCACGAAGAATATCAGAAGCTAAAGGAGTGCCACCATATGGGCTTTGCACCAATGCGAGTCCAGCAACTTTGTCTTTCAAGTCACACCAGTAAATTGACAATGCAGCTGCAGCATCAACCCCGCCTTTGCTGTGCCCAAGCAGCATTACTTGCTTGCCTGAGCCCCAGTAAAGCTCCTCAATGTACTGCTTCAGTTCCCATGCATTCTGCTGCACTGATGCCTTCAAACAAGAAGGTACCGTAATTTGTTAATTCAAGAGTTCTAGAAGCATTGTTGACAAAAAGATGGTTTTTCTGAGTAAAGATGACTGAATTTTTTAAAAAATAAAATAAAGTACCCACACCAGCTAATTATTATGTCAGAAGTTTCTGATTCTCCAAGTTACACTAGTCTAATTCCATCACGTATCCAAAGTTACCTCACTATGAATTTTTGCAATGTGACAAGCTAGACCCATCTTCGAAAAGAATTTCTTAGTGCCCACAAAATACAAGGGACTATGATTACTGAAAAGGCCTGAAAAAGATAAGCTTTTGTGTAAATATGGAGTTTACTTGCAAAACAAAAAGAACCGTAATGAACAACGTAATAGAATTTCATTCTCAAACCTGGTATTAGCAGATAAACATACGAGTCTGGAAGTGTGTGCTCTCCATTCCTGAAGTAAAAACAGAGAAATTTTACCATCTAGAAATATGGCCACTAACAGGAAAGGATTCAAGTTTCTCAAGGCACTCAAGTGTAGTCACTAAGGAAGAATGCTTCCAAAGGTTGCAATGTTTAGAGGCTTTCTTGGAAAAGGCATAATTATTCCTTTTAAAGTTAAGAAGAATTAATTTTTATAAAATATATCTTATGATATTTCAAGGTCATTTATGATTCGCCACTCAAAACAACTAGATATAACTGCACTTTTTCATCAAAAGATGATTAACGAGTTTTACAGAATTAAATAAAAGACGACACATTTCTCCAATTATGATGGGAACAACAAATTACAAAGACGAGTACCTTATTTTGGTAAGCAGTTCTATAAATCTAGGTGTACCATCCTCCACAGGATCCATTCCAGGAGTATGTTGCAACCATCCAATGTCACCAGACGAACCATGCAATGTTTTATACACTCGAGAAGCAATGCTGAGAATGCCAAACAATTATTCTCTAAAAGGAATATGTTCACAAAATCTTACACCTGGACTCCAGCCTTCTACAGAATTAAACCCACAATACTGCAAACAATAAAACTAACTCCTTTACCTACGAACTTGAATTTGAGTGCATCTGATGTGGTAGAATGAGCATCTCCAACAGGCCAATGCCAAATTCCAGGCAAGTCGAAGACCAAACAAAGGAAGCATCAATCTACATTCACTAAGAAGCACAATGAGGGCCACAAAAAAAAAAAGAAGAAGCATGGGAATGACGGTATTATGAAGTTGTATATTAGTAGTATAGCTTCCAATTACCACATTATACGTCATCTGAAAGTATCAAAAAATGGCCATTTCATTTTATTATTAGTGGTTCGGATCCTTAGTATCTACTGAAAACGAGTATTTAATAAAATTAGAGTAGCAATGATTATAAATTTTCATAATTTAATTCGTTAAAGGTGACTGGCGAAGTTATCAATATGAGAGTTGCAATTTAAAATTTGCATCATACAAAAACTTTATCTACAAGGCCAATATGAAGAAAGAATTCGTATTTTATGTCACGGAGAAGTAAAGTATAATGGATGAATACCCTCGAATAATGAAGTAGGTGGCTCCATGACTGTAACTGCTATTTCTCACAGCATGTCTTGTATTTACAGACAACTATTTCCTTTTGTCTTGGGGTTTTCTTCCACAGAATCCAGGGCTTGAGTTAGAAGAGGATGAATACCCTTCAAAATAAGATTTACAGACGCCATGGTCTGAAGATCTTGAAAATGGTCTCGAAGAACCAGACGCCAAATTGTTTGAATATTCCTCAATATCGTGAAATACCAGATCCTCTGTAGCAACAAAACTCTCTAAGCAAATGCATCAGGAATTTTTCAGATACAAAAGCATGTGATCAAATAGAAAATTCACCTATGAAGTCAACGAATTGATGACTTATATAAGCAGTCAGCGTCCATAGATGGGAAAAAATATCACCCAGTGACGAGTGCAAACCAAAAGAATCAATTAGGAAACCTGTGTTAGTTACAGCATCAACATGAACCTGATTTGGAAAAGAAAAAATAAAACATTTAGCAAAGCAATTCTCTTATTCAACCCAAATATTCGTTCCTCACCTCTTCCCAACCCATAACAAACTTAAAATGGAAATTAAAATTAAGAGAAACACAATATTAACATCCTTCGCATTTTCATGAGTTTAAAAATCTGATATACATGCACACGTACAACCAGGAGAACTTAAACAAAAAACAAATATACAGTTTAGGATTAGTCTCACCACATGCCTGCCTTGGTAACTATTTTCTTCCACACGAGAATAGTCATTAACCACATGCCCAATCTGGTTTGACTTGAATCACAAGAAAAAAATAGAAACTTTCAGCTTAAACATCAAGAAGATGCGACAATAGCATAATACTTAACCAATGTAAATAACTAAGATCTTCCTTACACTTAACGGATTATCAGTTATCTCATCATCAAGACACAAATCTCCCATTAGATGCTCTTAACCCGTGCTAACACCAAAATTAGATAATAACTAGAGAATATACATTGTCCACGAAGAACAAGCAACCAGTACTGTGAAAAAGAAACACCTAAATGTGTTCTTCCATATGATTCCTACCAGGCTTCTAGTCTCACAGTCACCATAAGGAGGGGCACTTTCCTAAGGAAGAAAGACAGCTTTTTCCAAGGGACAAAAGTTATCAGGCTAACGACATCTATAAATTAAGCCCAGAGAAGCTACTCTTCCAGGTGAACTTCGCGTAAACATGTGGACACTTGCTACATCAAATGAAACAATTTGAATAATATTTAAGGACCACAGCCAAATAGGTCAAATCTATGATGCAACTATGTTCATATGAATTAAAGAAGTTGGTTGAAATGAAGCATTTTCCTAACACTGAATCAAATTAGTGGCAACTCAAGCATTGAGAAGGAGCAAAAGGGCCTCTCAAATTCATACTTTAATAAGCAAATCCCGGTAGGAGCTAATGCAACTTAAAACCAATGCATCATTCAATTTTGAAGATTACACTGAACAATGAGCTGTTCTACTTCGATGTAACAAGCAGTCCAGAAAATGGGAAGAAAGACCACGAAAACATAATTTAAAACACTTACACAAACACTGCAAATCAAACTCAAAACCAAATCTATAAGATCCAGATAAGAACTTTGGGTGAATAAACCTGTGATCAACTATAACAAATCAAACCACTCGTCTGATCCAACAAGAAATGCAAAATTACAAAATCCCGAATCCAAGAAACTAGCTTACACAAATGAGATTGCCAGACGGAGGCCAACGCCACACAATCTGCAAGATCAAAGTTGGGCAACCCAGAGACAGATATCCTTTAGAATCAGAACCCATTCAATTTATAGAGGGAAGGAAGTAACGAGTATCTTGAGTAGCACCCATTCCCAAGGAAACAATAAAAAAGTTTGACAATTTGAAATTCAAAAGAAAAGAAAAAGAGAAAATGGATCAAGAATTGGATAAAAAGAAGAAAAGGGGCACATTAAATACATATATAGGAAAAGTGGCGAACCGAATAAGAGAGTCATGAAACGGAATGGAGCAATAGATGATCATTATCTTTTCTGGTTATTTACTCTCTTCAATCTGCCTAAAGGCCCCACCTTCACGGGTCGCTTTTCTTACATATTACTGTATTATCACCCCAACTGTTTTTTTTTTGGATAAATCATTATCACCCTAACTTTGTTGACCTTCAGGATCTCATTTTTTTTCTTTTTAAATTCTTTATTTGTTCCATGTTACCAATCACATCGGAGATTTGGAGCTGCTGGGGTGAGACAAATCAGTGTTAAGACGGTACGCGTGTAATCATTATGATGAAAGTTTAGATTGTAAGCAAAGTGTGGATATGATGCGGGACGCCCGGAAGATTGTCCGACAAGAACACAGACACGTGCCCTGTTTGGGTTTGACCCCAGAATCTACGAAGTGGAAACTCATACAGAGTTCAGTTTCCAAAATTGAAATCTTTTAGTTGAGGTTACGTGAAAACCGAGAGTTACTGAGTAACTAACATGTGCTCGTCTGGAGTGGGCTTCCAATTTCTGTTGAAGTAGGATGTGTCGTCTTTGTGCTTTGCACTTTATAATGAATACGTGAAGATGAAAAATCACGAAAACAGAGCAAGAGGGCATTCCAACAGCAGGGAAATGACAGGCAACCGTATGTTGCCACTTGCTGACTCAAATGGAATTCGCCAAGTACATGGCCCGTTCCAGTGAGGAAAAGAAGAGATCTTGCAAGGTTTAGGTTGTTTTTATCAAGGGTATCGCGGAACTTCTTCAGCTAGGACTCTCTTAAGTGTACCAATCTAGTCATCTTACATAGTTGAGGTAATCAAATGTGCTTGTGTTTGCAGAGTTAAGGGCATTTGTGTAGTCTAGTTAAAGATTATCAGTCAAGAGAATTAGAATACTCAACAAGAGCTCACACGATTTGATGATTGATGCAACACCTCAGTACAGCATCTAGCTCTACCAATGTTTTGAGTTCATCTACAAGAAAACTTTACAGGAAGATATGTACGGCAGAAATCCCAGTTTTCTCATACAACACAAGCTTCTTCAAACGATCTTGTCACATATAACAAAGATCCTCGTTATGCATCTTCGACCAAGAAAAGAAGGTAAGATTTTGTTCTCATTTACATTTCGGTGTCTGTTTCTCATCTGCTTCTGTTTCTCACCTGCTTGCTCCTTGAGACACGTTATCTAGGTTTTATCTGGTAAACTCTATTATACCAAATTGAATGGAGTGTCATGTGAAAGATATCATACTTCATTGGCTTAGCATGCCAAAGAAAATGTCGTTGAACCTTTCTGACCCCAAGTTGTAACTTAAGATACTTCTCTTCTGGTATTGACAATAATATTTCTTTCAGGTTGGGGATGTCCTTCTCTGCTAGTATTACTGAAAATGCCTGCCAATTGAAGACCTCAAAAAACGACGGGACAAAGTTATCAGATATAATTACAGGTACACACTCATAGAAGATTGCTTCAACCACTCGTGGGCTGTTGACCTCATAACCTTTAGGGCAGATACAATATTTGCTGCTTTTCATGTGTTGGATATAATTCATTTTGCTAGCAACACCAGGAGGCATTGGACCAAAAATCTTCATATCAGGGTCTTTGTCTTTCCAGTGCTTCAACAAGATCGGGCGTAGATAGCCATGCATATTTCCAGCATAGAAAGCAAGAATATTTCTTCTAGAAGCTGGTTTTCCTCCCAAATCTCTAAGAGGATTCCTAGCTGACCTCACATATGTTTCAGGAAGAGAGACATCCCTCCCTACTTTAAAGCCTGCAGTAACATCAGCATTGCAGAGGGCTTTGATACAGTGTTCCATGTGGTGCCTCGTTTCATATGGAGCCTGGTAAACTCGAGCAGTATAAAACATGAACAGTTAGCAAAAGAGAATAGATATAAACGACAAGATGTTATTGTGACAAGTAGTTTTGTTAGACTCATTCCCTTTGCCTATTATGGTTGAATCATTTCAAGGGTATCTGTCTTTTAGAATCCCTAACTTCCATCTACCTCTTAATATTGTCAGTATCTACGATAATACCGAGCTTCATGAGCAAGTATGAGGAAGAAAAGGAGACAAAGTATACATTACCCAATCATGGCAAGCAACCAGAAAATGATCTGCTCCACCTGTTCTGTTCCAAAACCGATATTTAGCTGCAATTTTTTCAGAGTATTCCTTCAAATGTTGCCGCAGGTTTGTCCTATTATGAGAATTGGGTACGTAAAGGGTGTACTGTAGCATTCGTGAACTAAATGGCATATAAAAGAGGTGAGCCTTTCTTGGATCCTTGACAACATAATGCTTATTTCCTTGCATCAGTTTCATAAACCATCCCTCTGAAGCATACAGCCCCTTCAGAAAGGGAACATGAAATATTGGTCTCTTCCCTTCTCTATAGATGTAGATTTTGAGTACACGCTCCATGAGCTCATAACTCCTGTAAGTGCAATGTTTAAACTCTGAATTCACACCTACTTAGGGAAATTTAGGTTTAAGGGAAATTCTAGCATTAGACTGCACTAGAGAACAAGCGGATATAATATTAAATATGAATCAAGGAGAACTATCATTGGCTATTCAATTAGATGAGACCACAAGAGAGTTATTTTTCAGGTAATTGGTGAAGTCAAACAACTCACTTCTCTGATTCTCTATGCTAGCCACATCCTAATATCAGAATTGCCAGACCAATTTTAGTTGACTGCTGGATGAAGACCAATTCACCTCATCTAAGCCACAGCTCAAAACCAAACATGTCATCTCTTTTAAATTTCAACAGCATTTCATAAACATATTGAACTTCAGTGGCAAAGATAATAGTTGGACTAACATATATTCAGATACAATAACTGACTTATTTGACTTATTTTTATATTGATTCAACAACTTGGTCCCTAACTATCCATGCCCTAAACTAGGCTTACCTCTTAAACTTTGAGACATTTCGGAATAGAGGAGAATACAGATCCTGATCATTCTTCAAGATAGGAGCGTTTTCAATCTCCATCTTTGCAGCCAAGATCTCCCGATCACGGGCAGAGGACCATCTTGGTCTCTGCATTCAAATACAAAATGCTGAATTTTTTCAAAAAATAGAGAACTAAAAAATTATGCTATTGCACACCAGGTTATACCATTGAACGTGAGGACCGACGGTGTCGCGTTAGTATTTGGTTCATCTCATCCATTGTTGTTATCGATTTTGGAGGCATCTGACACCTCATTTTTTTCTTCCTAAAATTACTAACAACAGCAGAAACATTTTTCGCACTTTCAAGGTAATTCAGTGGAACAGTATAATTACTGAAAGTCTCATTTTGCTTCAAGTAGGTGACCTTTCTTGCCAAAGTTAGATTTCCTACTGGAGGGGATCTGAAAGTAGTGCTTACGAGCTCAACCTCCTTATGAGCTGGGCTTGTGTCCTCCAATAGCATACCATCTGATGAAGTTTCAGAATTTGTTTTGATACTCTCGTTAAACTTTGGGCCATCTCTGACTTCATTTACCAATTCCAAGTCAGACTTACTATGTTGACCTCTGTCACTTTCTAATATAAAAGGTTCATTTTCAGCTATCACAATCTCAGATACAAAATCATCATCTACTTCTCTCTCACCTACAAGCTCAGTGGGATTGCTCGGCCTTTCTTCATCAGATGCAAAAGCTTTCTCTGTTGACCCATTGTTTATCTTTGGTGCAACGTTTACCAAATCCAAGTCGGAATTACTCTGTTGAATTTTGGCACTTTCTAATACAGAGGCCTCATCTTCAGTCATGACAATCTCAGGTTCAAAATCATCATCAATTTTTCCATCATCCACGAGCTCAGTGGGATTGCCCAACCTCTCTTCCTCAGATAAAAATGCATCCTCTGTTGAGCCATTGTTTCTTTTTGATGCCACACTATGTCCAATAACTCCAATTATGGTAGAATCGTTTACCACCTCAGCATGTACAGAAAAGTTTGACATGGCTGATGTCTCAAAAGCAAGAGTGTTTCGAACCATTACAGAATTTGCAGAAGATTGCATAAGTGAGAGGATGTTTTCATCGTATGCTCGATTGCTGGTACGGAGAAGCAGAGATTGAAGGGCATTCCCATATGGAAGCAATAGGGACTGGAACAGTGAGTGAGCGATAGCTATAATCACTATCAAAAGCAGCCATCTAGGCGCTTTCTTATGCAGTTGAATGCAGAACCCCATGCCAGGGAACTCACTTGTTTAGCACAAAATCCCAAAGTTACAAACCCATCTTCAGAAGGAACTAACCCATTTTTTTGAATGCTACATAACGAAGTGAACCAAAACAGGTTACCAAAATGTCAGAATCCAACAAAAACAGAAAATGAAGGGGAAAATAAAGCAAGTATGCATACAAAAATCCATAGCAGCAAGAGAAAAAGGTGAGCAATTGAAGTTGGAATCAAAAGTAATAGTTATAAGGTTCAGAAGGCAGCGTGGTGATACTGTTTTGAACTTGAAACCGACGATCATCATAAAGCTGAAAACTTTCGAGCCAGCCGCAATCATAATTATAAATGGAGAAAGTAAATATTGAACATAGAAGCGTAGAGTCACTTAGAAAGAACAAGATAGAATTGCAAATAGAAGTAAAAGCTAAAACCAGGAAAAACAGAAAAAAAAAAAAACAACCCCAATCACAGTAAACAGAGTAAGAGACTGCTTGCAATAATCAGACAAAGGAAATACATCACTATCTAATACTGTTACTGAAATTCATCGCTTACAATAAACCGGAACATAATCAAGAAATGAAATTTTAGTATTTGGTAGCCAAGAAACCAAGTACAAATCAAAGCATGCCAATTTCATTTTCTCAGCAGCCAAGCAAATGCCTACTTATTAAGCACACGCAAAACAAGCTGACAAGTCAAAGAAACTCTTAACAAACCTCCAGAAGCAAGAAACGGACAAGAAGAAGAGGAAGAAAGTAATGAACTTTTTAGCTTGTGATGGTAACCTTTAAAATTTCTGATTTTGGTTTCAATAAAGAGATTATCAGGGTGGACATGGAATGGAAGATTCTGTTACTAAAAGAAAAGAAAAGGGCAAATGAAAAAGAGAAAGTTACAAATTTAATATATATATTAAAAAAATCAAATTTTCTTCATGATCTGTTTTTCTTTAATTTCAGCCATTGATCTCTAAATTTTTTGAAAAAAGAAATTTATTATGGATGGATATGGATCCGTTCCCTTGGAATCACCTGTTAATTTTTGCTGTTATTCCACCTCATCTCGTCCACACGTCCGTACTTGTCGGTCGTCGTCATTATTGATCAGCAACTGTCCCTTCTTTTTACATGCTTTTATTTATTAAGACAGCGAGAGGTCGGTTCTCCTATAATTGGCTTTGAATTAGTTATTGTTAAAATCAATTATTACCATAACGACTAAAACTAATTAATTATAAACCCTATAATCTTGACTGCAACATGTGAATCTACTGTACCGTTTGTACAGGTTGACCACTGACTGACCAGTTCTCCGGTTGTGCCTGTGAATGTAATTATTAGCCCATAAACATTGCATTAATATTCTGTATTTTCTCCATTAAATTTAAATTGCATAAAAAGCAGCAATAGAAACAAAGTTTAATTTTTTAGAAACTTCATTTTTCAAGTGTCAAAGCTAAGGTAATAAATTTCACAATTATTCCAAAATAGTATTTATTTAACGTATCCATGTTTTAAAACTCAAACCAAAATTTTAAATTGGTACACAAAATATTTAAGTTTAAAAGATCTAATCAATATTAAATTATCAAAAATTATTAACAATTAAATAAAATTAAAACAATGTATGATTAAAAAAAGTCGAATTTAAATTTTAGCTAAAAAAGATTATTAAATAAATTTTTATTTATTTATTTTATCAAAATATTTAAATTTTAATTACAAATTGGTAAAAAAGAGTATTTCTTTTAATTTATAAAAATTAATTAATTTAAAAAACTAACAAATTAATTAATTAATATATTTTTAACAATAACAGTCATTAAAATAAATTAAACTAAAAAATAAACTAACTTAAAATTTTCACGATTAAACTAATTATATCGATTTATTATTTTAATTATTGAATAATACTTCAGAATTTCAATTACTACATTTTGGTTATGGAAATGGTTCAGTAGCCAAATGATTTGTAAGATTATTCACAACCAGAAAGCTACTATGAATGCATTAGCAAATACAATTATCTCTCAAAAAACAAACCAGAGGGTTTTAGGGGATTCCATTTACGGATTTAGATCAAGCATTATGGTGAAAGAGAAAAATTAATATGTGAATTAGCAAGAGGGAATATCATGGTTGGCCACCCATAAATGCTCAAAATGGTCCCTATTTTTTTTTCCTTGAAATGTCTCTGCCAAGTTGCCATGGGATGCAAAAATATTGGCCAGCAAAGCCATAATTGCTTGTTCCAGCACTTCAAAATGATTCCTGTTACTTTTTTTCTGCATCCAGGACCATGAACATCTGTGCCTTTTTAACAGCTTCATCTGCTCCCAACCTGAAAAACTCTGCTGTACCAAATCGAGTGAAGGATCATATGGAACAGATCATATTTCACAGGATTTTTGTGCCAAAGAAAATGCTTTTGCACCATTTTAATTCTTAAATGCATCGCACGGTACTTCTCCTCTGGAATTGAGAGCAGAATGCTCCTCAAATTTGGGATGTCTTTCTCTTGAACAAACACAGCAAATGCCTCCCAGTTCAATACCTCAAAAAATGGAGGCACATAATTGTCCGATATGATGACTGGAATGCACTCGTATAATAAGGCCTCAACAACTCTAGGGGTGTGAACTTCGTAGCCCCTGGCACATATGCAATACCTGCTGCTCTTCATATATTCTCTGTATGTTCTTTTGCCTTCAACATCACGAGGCATGGGGCCAAAGATTTTCATATCGGACTCTTTGTTTCCCCAATGCCATAGCAGGATTGGTCGTAAATAACCATGCATAGCTCCTGCAAAGAAGGCCAGAATGTGTCTTTCTGCCAAAGGCTTCCCTCCAACATATTCTAGAGGGATCTCAGCAGATCGTATGTACGTAACTGGAAGTGTAGCATCCTTGCCTATTTTGAAGCCTTTAGCAACATTTGCATTGCATAGAGATCTGATACAGTTCGCCATACGTTGCCTTGTGAATTTTGGGGCCTAAAATCAATTGGACATTAAATGAGTTTCTACATATAATCAAAGGCTGCATGATATACTTTAGCTCAATTATAGCAGTTCAACTAAACAGCTTCGCTTATGGTTATAACATTTTCAAATTTCTGAAGGTGATGAAATGGTATTAACTCAATGACTCTTACATCCATAGCTGAAACAAGGCAAGCACGGTTTGATGATCATAAATTTACCAAATACTAATCATTGGCACTTAGTCAAAGCTCAAGAACTGACACAAATTGTGCTTTAAAAGTTTTAGCATTAATCCGTTTGGCAATCATATAAACATAAACCTAAATCTGTAAAACAAAGGAACTGGAAACATACCCAGTCATGACAGCCAACAAGAAAATGATCTGCTCCTCTTGTTCTGTTCCAGGAACTATACTTTTTGGCAATTAAACCCACATAATTCTTCAAATATTTTTCAAGGTCTTTTCGGCTTTGAAATTCTTGACCAAATAGTGCCCTTCGTAGTTCGTTTGAACTAAATGGCAAGTAGAACAAGTGAGCTTTCCTAGGATCCTTAACAACAAACTTCTTGCTTCCCTCCATTAGTTCCATAAACCATCCTTCTGATGCATATATCCCCCTCATCTTTGGCTGATGAAATATAGGCTTCTCTCCTTCCTTGTAGATATAAACTTTCAGTACACGTTCCATCAATTCATAACTCCTAAACATGACAACCATTTAAGTCCAAGCTCAATCAGCTATAGGAAATATTCTCCAAGGTATGCCAGAGATGAAGTATAAGAGAATACACAGATGGTCACTCTACTGAGCTGTTTGTGCATGATCTGGCAATCAATGTACTTACCCACGAGGGTCAGAACAATATCAATATCCTCCAACTCAGTCACCAAAATACTGGGACTGCTACATATATTCCATGAAACAAACAACTCAACAAATATTTGTGGGTGAAAATATAGATGAAATCGTGCACCAGATTTGCCTGCTTCATCTGAAATGTGCATAACCATGAAGCTCGGAAGAAAGATACAACTATTAGCTTATGTTATCCCCCAAAAATAGAGTTGCATAAACTGTAAGCAGCAGAATTCTTTAGGTTTGTGATTACTTGAAATATAAAGGAGAGCTAGAATATGGTTAAACAAGTTTCTTTTTTTCTTTTTACTAGGTGGCAGAATTAATGAAAGTGACTGGAAAATGTATGGAATACAAACTCTTACTCAACACATACGGTACCCCTAAAACTGTAGGATATGGCACTGCCAAAAATATAATATGGACTACCTATAAAGTAAAAAAAGTTACAGACAAATTAGATGTGAATGCATGGGTTTAGAACAATGAAACAAAAAGGCTCACCTTTTGAACCCAGAAAAATTTCGAAAAGCAGAAGCATAAAGTCCTGGAATGTTTCTCATAACAGGAGCTTTTTCTATTTTCGCTCTTGCAGATAGAATTTCAAGATCACGTACAGAAGAACGCCACGGTCTCTATCACCACCAAAAAAAGGTAAGTCATAGTGCATTTAACATGCCCCAATGTCTACTACTTAAACGGATTTAAAATGTACCATAGAATGAGAAGAAACAAGGCCCCGAAGTAATAACGAATTCATCTGGGTTATTGACGTTGGCTGTCTCACTGACCTCTTTGGTGAAGAAATAGCAAGTGAAGCTGTGTGCAGCAGCTTATTATTTGCAGATTCTTTTTTCACAGAGAAATCACGGACTGATGAAGTTAGATTAACAGATAATATATGATGGGCTCTTGAATCTCCACCCATGTTCTCCTTGCTATTTGAAGAAATTCTTGATTCAGCAGGCCAGATGTTAGTACGGCGTTCAGCTCCTCCAATCATTAAACCTGATACTGCTTCAATATTTACCACTTGCATGACCTTCTTGGAGCGACTATATTTACTTTCCATACCTTTTGCTTGAATGGAGGTATCATTTGTGCTTGTAGCGTAACCCATCATAGAACTTTTTCCATGTTCTGCAGCTACCTTCAAAGCAAACTCATCGTTCTCATTTTTACTGGACACCAAATTGGAATTCTGGTCTTTATATTCTATTTCAATTTCATCAAGAAATTCTGCTTCCTTATTGGAGGAATAAGTATCATTTTCTGACATTTCGATTGATTCTAACGTGTTGGAAATGGTAGTGTTTTTCACGAATGAAATTACTAGACTCCTGTTCGCTGGTGATAGAGACCATATTTTACCATGTGGAAGTACAAAAATCTGGAAAAGAACGAAAACAGTGACAACCGTAGTAACAAACCGCAGCAACCTCCATAATCCCGTGAGATAAAACCTCTCAAATGCAGCGGGAATATCCATAAGATTTAGGCCTGACAATCTCCAATGAAACAAGGTAAAGATCAGCTAGTCAATTGCAAGACAGAGAACCAACAGCCCTCAAAAAGTGGCCT
The DNA here is from genome assembly GCA_027563865.1 of Erythroxylum pelleterianum. Taxonomy (NCBI): domain Eukaryota; kingdom Viridiplantae; phylum Streptophyta; class Magnoliopsida; order Malpighiales; family Erythroxylaceae; genus Erythroxylum; species Erythroxylum pelleterianum. Next base: position 3,560,794 of record JAOQMR010000008.1, read on the forward strand.
CCTGCTTTGGAATCATGAGCTGCCAAAAAAGGAAAAGGGAAATTTAAGAGCAATCACCAAAATAAGCAGGTTTGTTTGTATATAGCAAACGTCTAAAACAAAAACAAGGTAGGAAAGTTTGATGAAATTACAGCCAATTATTCGTCACAGAAACTTGAAAACTACATGAATAACCAAAGTGAATTATCTGGAATGGTGGAAAAAGAAGAAGAACAAAAAAGTGGTGATAAAGGACAACACCCACTCAACATCACAAATCTCTTTAAAGGGTCAACGAAGATTGACAAAGGACCCAAGGGGAGAACTACTGCAAGCTTTAAAGCGCTCTCTTCTCGTTATTAACATCCAGACAATGAGTATTCATGAAAGTTTCTTCATACAGTATCCCAGTAGCATCAGAAAACTTAAGAAGAAACTGCCAAGTAAGGAAGCTGAGATAATTGAAATTTCAGTACCTGAAGATGTTGAGACATTGACCAGACGACCTAACAACTCCAAGCTCAAAGCCTTTCGATCGTTCCACCATCATCAGTGGACACTTACGGCGTCCAATATCCATTCCACCGCCAGCTTTGTAGCTTTAACTACATGACATGACGTCATGACGTCACCTTTGTCCCCCCTCCGGCCTCCCTTGTATTTAATTTTTGTATATCTTTTAATTTAATAACAATTTTTTTATAAGTATAGAAAGACGTTAAATTTTAGATTTTATTGGTATTATTATGTAAAATATAATAAAATGTTACTTAAAATACAAAAAAACTAAAAAGTATTTATCATCTTTATTAATAAAATGTTAATTGAAAAAGATTAGACAGTCTTAGAAGTTTCAAGTAGCTTCATTCTTTTATCATATTAAACATGAGTGGTGATCCCCTGTCCAAGTTACCCAATATCAACCCTGTAGATTTGGGGTGATTAAACATACCACTTGGACAGAGTTGATATTGGGTAACTTGGACAGGAGATTTGGAGTGATTAAACATACACTGGTTTATCCAAGTACAGGAAACTACGCCGCTTCATGAGTAGCAAATCCTTTTCCCTTTAATATATATATATATATATATATATTAATAAAGTTTATTTATAAGAATTTTTATAAATAAACCACTTTTCTTTTTCAAAAAATGACATAATTTAACATGATTTTGCCCAATATTTGAATAATAATGATAATATAACGCCGTCTAATATTCTAGAAAAAATAATAGTAAAAATAAAATTGAAGTAAAATATATTTAAATGATTTAAAAAATAAGAAATCTCAATTAAAATGTTAGAGTGATTTATATATAAGAAAAATGCATAGCTTAATACTTAAATATAGACCACTTTAATATAGTATTGAACATGGGTAGATACGGGCTAAGAAAAGCTAACGTTTGTTGAACTAATCCTTACGGAGTTGAGGTCAAGTGAACAAGAAAGAATCTCCTTTCTCTGGCTGCTGGGCCACGATCGGCTCCTCACGAATCAGCATTGGGTCCGTATGCATTGCATGTCGGATGACGCTTGTTATAACTGCCATAGGGAGGAATCTTTATTGCACGTTGTTCGCGATTGCCCTAAAGCTCGCCAAGTGTGAACTGCTTTCCATGTTCCCGATGGATTTTTCACTCAACCGCTTCGGGATTGGCTCCTTCACAACCTTCTTTGCAATCATCAAGTTCTTGGGCACAATGGGGCAACCCTCTTTGGGATTTCGTGCTGGTTCCTTTGGCAATGGAGGAATCAGACCCTCTTCGAGGAGCATTTTACTTGGCCTTCCTCACCCCAGTCTTTTGTTTTGTCTTATGCAGGTTCTCTCCGCCAGGCGGTTAGATGGCATCGTCGGGAGCTTCCTACTGGGCCTCCACCTCGGCAAGTGCGTTTTATCGGCTGGCGCAAACCTCCCATGGGCTGGATCAAGCTCAACACTAATGGCGCCTCTAAGCGATCTTCCTTGACCGCCACAGCAGGGGGCATTTTACAAGACAGTGAAGGACTATGGAGGGGTGGCTTCTCGCATCATATTGGCTGGTGCTCGCCCATAGCGGTAGAACTCTGGGGCGTGTATACTGGCCTGACACTGCCTGGAATCTGGGACATCGCCGGATTGAACTTGAGGTCGATTCCAAGGCCGTGTCCGATCTCCTATCCTCTACTGACCAGCGATCCCGGTCGCTAAATCCTTTTGTCCGGAGCATTCATGAGTTGTTCACCAGGAACTAGACTGTTATTCATCGACATGTGTATCGAGAGAGCAACAAATGTGCTGATTGACTCGCCAACTATGCCAGTTATTTTGCTGTAGGTGTTATTTATTTCACTACCGCACCAGTTGGGTGCCACCTAATCCTCCTGGAGGATTTGTCGGGAATTTTTTTCCCTCGATTTACTGTGTAATTGTACTGTTCGCCTTAAAAAAAAGAACATCTAACATGCCAAATTCATTAGAAATACTTCGACTTAGCCTGTCACCGTCCTGATCGATCCAGTTCTTCAATGTCATCGTCATTCTTCACTGTGTGCTTCCAGAACCAATGCTTTTCCCATAGTAGATGCATCTCCTCGATCGGAACCCTCTTTGTTTCTGGCAGGAGGAAGAAGATGAATGCACTCATGATAAGAATCAAACCCGCAAACAGTAAGAAAATTCCCCATTTAAGGTGACACAGTGCTCCAAGGAAACACTGCGCTATTAATGCTTTGAAGATCATGTTCACACAAACCACCACACTCTGCCCTGCTGACCTCGTCTCCAGGGGGAAGATCTCACTTGGAACCAGCCATCCCAGAGGTCCCCAAGATCTTCCATAAGCTAAGATGAAAATACAAACGAGGATCACGAGGAAGATTCCGATTCCTTTTGACAGTATCACACCTTTTCCAAACTTTAAAGGTAATATCACTGCCACGGCAACCTGCAAAATTGAAGAAGATATATAAGTATTGTTGGATTCACTGTTGAATACGAAAAAGGATCGGTGGAGTTACGTTGACAAAGATCATTTCAGCCCCAGCTCCCAGGAAGAATGCTCGCCTGCCAAATTTGTCAACTAAAGACATCGATATGACAAGTGCACTGTTGGTAATTGCAGATGAAATTAAGGAGACATTGTTGCTGAATCCTAAGCTCTGGAAGATGACTGGTGCATAGAAGAGTATGGAATTATTGCCGGTAAGCTGTTGAAATGCAGGGATTCCCAATGCTCCAATTACCAACTGGGGCCGATTCTTCTTCTTTAGAAGGTTCGCAAATGGATGCTTGATGGCTCTAGCTGCATTGCTTGCCTCAATAAGATCATTAATCTCAGCATCAACTTTTTTAGTCCCTCTAACTTTCTGCAAAACTCTGTTCCTTCTTCTATTCGGCCTCTTTCCACAAGACTGTTGGGAGTCTCAGGAAGGAAAATGCCTCCGACAAACATTACTGTGGCGAGCACTGTAGGCCTGTGGCTAACCCCAGAGATAGCCTCCATCCCCATGGTTGGAGTTTTTCTGTTCTGAAATTTACGAAGTTAGCTATCAAAATGCCCAAGCATGTTGTAAGTTGAAACAGTTGGTTAACTGCTCCTCGGACATTTGGCGTTGACATCTCCAAGAGGTACAACAGAACTGCCTACAAGAATGTTGTCGTAAATATACGAAATCAAGATGACAATGGAAAAAGTAGCTCACTGTTATTATCCTTGCTTCACGTATATATACACAGATGAGTGAAAAAGATTGAAAACAGAAAGAAAGTATACAGAGAAGATATTTACAGGTGTACAAACAATACAGGTGTAACAAACAATATATTCGTACAGTTAGTTATTGGACAATGATGAGGCGTATGTGATAGGTACAGTGAATGAAAATATTCCTTATGAGATATTCCCCTATTATGCCCCCTCAAGATGGAGGTGGAACAACGCCAATCTTGGTGGAGAGGGAGTGATATCGAGGACCGCTGAGGGGCTTGGTGAGGAGGTCCACGAGTTGCATGATGGATGGGATATGAGATACGCAAAGGGCACCAGAGGCAACAAGTTCACGTACGAAATGATAGTCAATAGAAAGATGTTTTATACCGGAATGAAAAACAGGGTTTCGGCACAAATATATAGCGCCAATATTGTCTGATAGAATGCGAGGAGAAGACGATAGTGAGAAGCCAAGTTCCTTAATGATTTGCTGGAGCCATAAAACTTCTATAGTAGTGGAGGCGATGGTACGGTATTCAGCTTCAGTTGAGGACTTTGCCACGGAACGTTGCTTCCGAGAAGCCCAGGAGATCGGATTAGAGCCAAAGGAGGCAATAAAGGCACGGGTGGAGCGACGGTCAGTGGTATCACCTGCCCAGTCTGCGTCACAGAAGGCGGTGAGCGTGAGGGAAGAAACGGGTGCAAGAATAATACCATGTTGAATTGTGGATTTCAAATAGCGTAGAATGCGCTTGAGGGCTTGAAGATGATCATGAGTGGGAGATTGCATATGTTGAGCCAGACGATTAACAGAAAAGGAGATGTCAGGCCGCGTGAGGGCAAGATACTGTAGACTTCTAATCAGGCTTCGAAAGGTGGAGCCGTCAGCAGGAACAGAAGAGCTATCAAGGTGAGCGGACAGCGACATTGGAGTGGAGATTGGCTTGGCACCAGTCATTGAAAACTTATCCAAGATATCGCGGATGTAACCACGTTGGGAGAGAAAAAGACCCTGTTTGCAAGGAAGCAGCTCTAACTCGAGAAAATACTGAGGCATGCCAAGATCTTTCAGAGAAAATTCTCAAGACAATGCCGATGTAAATTTGTCAAGAAAGATGGGACAGTTTCCAGTTAAAAGAAGATCGTCAACATAAACTAAGAAGTAAGCAAGAGTTGCACCACGATTGTATATAAAGAGGGAAGGATCGGTAAGAGCATTAATAAAACCAAAGGAAAGAAGAAATTTGCGAAGAGAGTGGTACCATGCACGTGGGGCCTGCTTAAGCCCATAGAGGGGCTTGTTGAGTTTGCATATGTAATGAGGGAAGTCCGGATAAATAAACCCAGGAGGTTGGCGCATGTAGACATCGTCAGACAGTGACCCATGTAAGAACGCATTGTTAACATCCATTTGTCATAGAGGCCAGCCAAGGGAAATAGCAATGGTGAGAACCAGCTTGATGGTTTGCGGTTTAATGACAGGATTGTAAGTCTCACGGTAGTCAATGCCAGGACGTTGATGGAAGCCCTTGGCCACCAGACGGGCCTTGTACTTGTCAATAGAGCCGTCAAGATGTCTCTTAATACGGAAGATCCATTTGTTGCCGATAATGTTGAGGTGGGGTTGAGGAGGGATAAGGTCCCAAGTGCCATTTGAAAGAAGAGCATTAAGTTCATTAGACATAGCTTGTTTCCAGTGAGGAATTTTGGCAGCTTCGGAGACACACGTGGGTTCAATATCATTAGGTAATGGATAACGGGTAGTGGAGAGAGCAGTTTTAGGTTTGAAGATTCCAACTTTAGCACGGGGTGGAGTAGAGTAGAGTTTATAAACATGGTTGTCATTTTGTCCTTGAAGTAGTGTCGTCCCTGTTCCCAAAGCTTTCACCTTGAGATAAGAAGGAAAAAATTCAACAGAAACATTATGATTGTGACAAAGTTGAGAGACGGATAGTAACTTGTGATTAATCTATGGAACATAAAGAACGTTGGGCAATGTAAAGGATGTGTTAGAAGAGTGTAAAGTAGCAGAACCAGTATGGGATATAGGTAGGGTATTACCATTGGCAACATGAAGATGATCCGAACTTGGATATTCCGTGGTAAGGGAAAGATTGGAGAAATCGTTGGTAATGTGATGGGAAGCACCGGAGCCCAACAACCAGGGATCCGGCGAGGCAGACAAGTTAACAGCATGAGCAGTGGGTTTTGTGGGAAAAGCAGTGGAATGAAGATTGACGTTGGGATTGTCGTCGATCTTGAAGCAAAACTTGGCAATGTGACCACGCTTGCCACACCATTGATAGACATCATTACGTTTAGGAGTGGAGTGGGTAGGTGAGGGGTTGGATTTGGGTATATTGCTTTGAGCAGAAGACTTTAATCGATTATTGCTAGAGGAGGAACGTTTGTGAACATAATGAGCAGATAGGATGGGGTCGGAAGGTTTGTCATCTTTTTAGAGCTGAAGTTCATGGTTAAGTAGTTGTTCATAAATCTGGTCGTAAGATAAGGGTGAAGGGTGGGCTCTCAGGACAGTGGCGATGTCCTTAAAGTCTGGTCCTAGACCAGATAAGCAGTATAGCACAAGATCGACATCATCGAGAGGATAACCAATCAGAGAAAGTTCATCGGCAATAACCTTGATGGACCTGAGGTACTCTGAGACAGAGGAGGTACCTTTGGACATGGTCGAAAGTTTTTCCTTTAGATGAAGGACCCGAGACCGAGAACGATTGGCAAAGGCAGTGCGAAGCTGGGTCCAAGCTTCACGGGAAGAGATGGCTTGCGAGATGATGGAACGAGCATCATTATCGCAGGAGCCCAAAATAGCCAACAAGAGGAGTTGGTCTTGTCGGAACCAATGAATATAAGTTGGGTTTTCAGTTTCTTTACTGTCAACGATGTAGATGGAAGAGGGTGGTGGAATGGATCCAATGATGTATCCTTGAAGGCCATAACCGATAAGGAGAGACTCCATTTGTTTAGCCTAGGCGACATAGTTGTGAGGGTTGAGTTTAATGGGTATGAGGGAGGTGACATTGATGGCCACAAGTTCACCAGATGGCGTGTTGGATGGGATAGTCTGAGTGGGAAAAATGTATGGTGAGGTTGAGGTTGAAGAGGCCATTTTGACGGAAAGAGTGGGTCGAAGAAGGGGGTGCTCGTTAGAGCTTTTATGGCTCTGATACCATATACGAAATCAAGATGATAATGGAAAAAGTAGCTCACTGTTATTATCCTTGCTTCACGTATATATACACAGATGAGTGAAAAAGATTTGAAACAGAAAGAGAGTATACAGAGAAGATATTTACTGGTGTACAAACAATACAGGTGTAACAAACAATATATTTGTACAGTTAGTTATTGGACAATGATGAGGCGTATATGATAGGTACAGTGGATGAAAATATTCCTTATGAGATATTCCCTTATTAGTAAATGGTGTTAAATAGCAGAATACGGTAAGGTTAAAAAAAGTGAAAGAAATCTGAAAGTTGAAGCAGTGGACAGACTTGATTACCAAATCCAATGCCAACTCCAACAAGCATCGGCCAACAATTAGCATAGGAATATTCAGTGCGAAGGCATTGACAATAGCTCCAGTGAAGAAACTGGCTGCACCAACCATGATGCTAGCTCTCCTCCCACCAGCCCTGGTTACATAGGAGGCTCCAAATGTGGAAACAAGAGCCACAAAGTACAGCGAGGATGTGAGCAGTGTGAGCATCTGATCATCATATTTATAGTAATTTGTCTCCTTTAGATGTGCATGCTCCCGTCGATAGACATGCGGGAAAAATTCCTTTAGGAAATCGTCCATGGAAGTCACTCCACCTGAAACCAATTAAAAGTCATATCAACATCAACAATTGGGTTCCAATCAACAGAATCCTAGTAAGTTGCACTGTTTCATACATGAAAAATGACCCTAGCTTTTTGGAAGCGAGACCTGACCTGAAACTCCAAGGTTGTTAATAAGAATATTTGCTGAATATTTGCTTGATTTTGGAACTTATCTTGTGCCGATCATGATAAGATCGAGCAGATTTTATTGTTTTGATTGAGTTGGCTGAAAATATTGTATTAAGGAAATAAAAGGGAGATATTTTTAAAAAGATAGAGGAAATCAGCTAAAAATCAAGGAGGAGATCAACTGAATATCGAGAAGGAAGATCTTACACCCTAAATATTAGCCCCGGAATTTTTTTATGATTATGACTAATTAAGCATGGTTAACTTAATTAATTAAGGTTAAGTAGCATTAATTAGCATGAATTAA